>APFE031176754.1:0-92502 GCA_000404065.3 Pinus taeda
CACAGGTTGACCTACCTTATTGAACAAGTGGATGTCATGTCAACCCCCATTACTCACATTTGGTGCTGCCGACATGACGACTTTCAAGAAGATTACATGAGATTGAGAAGCCACTACAATTGCTTGCTTCAAGTATGAAGCACACCCTGCACTTACAAACTTGTTCTCCTGCTTCATGTCTTGCATTGGCCAACACTTAGCTAATTCTCAAAGTCTAGAAGATCTTATTTCCTTCTGCAATTAAAGAGAAATTGAGCTCACAAATAATACAAAATTCCCTATTTCCTTGTGCAATTCCCAAGGAATTCATCATCTACTTAATTATCCATCCTGTTCACTAAAATAGTATACAACTCATAATTATAATGTGCCTTTGACCTTCACTCGAGTCGGGAAATTAAAATTTCATGCATGTAGAGGCTATATCTCACTTATTGATTAGTTAAGTCATAGATCACTCAGTTAACAATAGTTCTACTACTCAACTGACCTTTAACTGACTCATCTAGATACTTGATCTCAATTAACTGAGATCAACTAAACATAACTGAATTAGATTGATAAATTTTGGCTATCACTATATGCATAGTTCTACTTCTAGCCTCTAACTCGAATTCTCTGAGCTAACTAAGTGACAAGGCCATGTCACTCAATACAGCTACAACCCAAGTCATCTGATGATGTGGAAATTCGGTTTTACTTAATTTAACTAAGGAAAAAGTCAAATTGAGCTTTCTTGCTACACTTTCTAATATATAGAGGAAAATTTTCCTCACCTCATTTAGTAAAAAAATTTAGAGACTAAAGGCCTCCCTAAATGGGGATTTATGATCTAGAATGGATCATTATATGCTCTATCATTTATCTTGGTACTTTCTAGTTGAAAAATTGGAGCGATTAGCTTGCATGTCCTATTTTAGTGGCAACTCCTAGTTTGGAGATTTAGTGTTTAGAACTTGCCATAGTCATTTTGGTCCATCAATTGGCACTATTTTGGGTCAAATAATTTTTAGCATATCTCAAAACCCCTCAAGACATCAAGACCCTTCCAACAGTGTGAAAATCACCTCCATCAAAGTTTGTATGAAAAAATTATGTCTCCCACAAGTCGATGTACCTTATTGACCAAGTGGATGTCATGCCAACCCCCATTACTCACATGTGGGGCTCCCCACATGAGGAATTTCAAGAAAATTCTAGAAGGTCCAAAACCATAATATTAATTTAGAGGGTAGGTATGTGAAAATCTTAACCTTAAAGACTATCACACTAAGTTAAGTAATGGGTGGCTAACAGGAAAGGGAGACCTTACAATTTTTTATCATTGTCCTTGTTCCTAGTTGAGTAGAGCACCTAGATAGTGGGGTTTGAGAGCATAAAGGAAGTAGAAGAATGTGTAGTATCCATTCAAGCCATAGTGTCATTGGAAAATCCATAATGAGTGCCCTTTTTTGTATCTGTAATTTGATGACTGAAAAAAAAAAAAAGGAGAGTAGAGCATAGGCCTCACCTTCTACCAAGGTATTATTTTGCATTAGATTTCTTAGGAAACATCTTGTGTTCATTTTGTGGATGGTGTGTTCATTTTCTTATTGTTTCATTTTCATATTTTAGTTATTTTCATAAATGTGAGTATTAATCTAGTAATCCTAAATATTGAATATAAGAAAATAAATCAAAGGTAATTTAAAAGGTTTTAGAATATTGCAAGATTTATTGAGACAAAATATTTGAATGGAAGATCCACAACAATTTATAAATCATTTTTAAAGATACATAATAAGAGGACTTGAACATTAGCTATACATCTTAATGTATGTCATCTTCCATAAACAATCCTTTCAACTTCAATTTTATTGAAACAAGTTAATTGAAATATGAATTTTAGGTTAAGTGGTTAATTATGTTTCCTCAAGCTATCTAGGTAGTTTCAAACTAGAGTGGGTTGTAGTAAATGAACTACAAAGAACATATCTAATCTCCACCTCATGTATTATTTTAGTTTTTGGTAAAAGTAGTGTGTTTGGGTTATGCTAAGTAATGAGATGATGGGATTTCCAATCTTTAAGTTTATCAATTGAGTCTATCTCCATTCTTAAACATTTATCTCCACTTATTACGAAATTACATTTGTGACAACTCATCACACCATATGAAAACTAAATGTTTAATTCACCTTGGAAAGGGGATCATCAACTACTATTATTATTTTTTCATTCACAAGCATTTACCCTTCTTCATAATCACACCATGTTGAGATTAATTGCAAGAATTTAAATAAAATGTGAATAAACATCATGAACAATGGTATTCAAAAGTTAACAGCTACAAATAATAAGAGCCCAAAATTCTTACAAAGAAACTTTCTTGTAGTGAAACCTCCACCCTTATTGAATTTATTAATATGCATCACATTATACACACAATCATTTTAATATTCTTTTATATGATTTTAATATTTCTTTATATAATATTTTAGGTTAACTATTATAATAATTATAATCACTAAACCACTTTCTAACTAACTTATGAATGAATATCAACTAACTTACACTATAACCACCAAAAATTGATATATACAAGTGAGAATGCATATAAAGATTATAGAGGAGAAAATGAAAATTTTCCGCATGCTTCCATCAAATACCTACCTTGCGGAAAAACTTGGATTCTTTTGTTCACTACTTACATTTTCGAAAGTCCTTTTCTTCTTCGACTAGTGGGCTTGGTTCATTGCATTTATTCCTAGTGATTCATATGTGGTTATGAAACATGAACACTCCATTCTTTGGTGTGAGGACGAGGAGAAATCGCTCCCAAATAATGAGAGGACAAGTCAATATTATACTCTCTTTTCTCTCGTCTGCAACTTTCCATGACTTGCGCTGTGGAAAAGGTTGGATTCTTTTGTTGACGACTCACCTTTCCAAAAGTCTTGCTTTTCTTCTCCGCCACTTAATTTTGTGGAACGATTGGTTCATTGGATTGTGGCTGTGAAACATGAGCACTTCATTCTTTGAGGGTGACGATGGGAAAATCACAGCAGAAAAGCTTGGATTCTTTTGTTCACGATTCTTATTTTTCTTCTGGACTAGTCCACCACTTAATTTTGTGAAAGGATTGGTTCATTGCATTGTGGCTGTGAAACATGAGCGCTTCATTCTTTGGCGTGACGATGGGGAAATCACGATCATGGTGGGCTCTTGTTTGTGATTAATCGGGATCACGTTTGTGATTGGTCTATGGAAAGGAGGCTCTTCTCTTTGAGGATGGCAGCAGAGTTGGATTTAGATGTCACCAAGGCTCAACATTTAAATCCATCACTCTCTTTTCTCTCGTCTGCGCTGGCCACAACATTTAAATCCATCACTCTCTTTTCTCTCGTCTGCGCTCGCCATAATGGTGGGTTTATTGTTTATTGCAAGTTTCCATCACATGCGTTGTGGAAAAGCTTGGATTCTTTTCTTGACGACTCAAAAAGTCTTGCTTTTCTTCTCCGCCACTTATTTTTGTGAAACGATTGGTTCCTTGCGTAATTCCTGGAGATTCAATATTGTACTCTCGTTTACTCTACTCCACTCCACTCACGATGGGCCACGTTTCAAAAGTGTGGCACCTCCAGCAAGTCGAGTATTGGTTCACCGCTTCACAAATCGAAGAAAATAAGGCCGTCATATTTATTACTATTATTGTTACTGCATACTTCTATCTCTCTGGTTAATTTAAAAATTGGAAAATTATGTATATATAAAAACAAGATTTCTGGTAAGAAATGAAAATACAACATTGTTCTCAAATAAAAGAAAATCAATAACAATACATGTGAGATATAATATTTATCTTTTAAAAAATATAATACAATTAATTTCAAAAATCTTTTGAAAATATGTTAATTTGTTGTATTTGAGTGAATCATTTTGTCTTCAATTCCAAATTTAAGAAATGAAAACACAAGAAATGAAAACGCAACATTGGACTCAAATAAAAATAAATTAATAACAATATATGTGATATATAATATCTATTTTTCAAACAATATAATACAATGAATTTTAAAAAAATTTCTGAAAATGTGTTAATTTGTTGTATTTGAGTGAATTAATTTAACCTTCAATCCAAAATTGTAGGTTTTTAAACAAATATGCTTCATTTTATTAAATCTCATCGGAAAATGACAAAAACCAACTAACCTCTCATTAAGGAGGTGTTTAAAAGGTCTTTTGAAAATATGTTAATTTGTTGTATTTGAGTGAATTAATTTAGCCTTCAGTCCAAAATACTAGTTTTTTAAACAAATATATTTCATTTGATTGAATCTCAATATAAAAGGGTAAAAACCAACTAACCTCTCATTAAGGAAGTGTTTAAAAAGTCTTCTGAAAATATGTTAATTTGTTGTATTTGAGTGAATCGATTTAGTCTTCAATCCAAAATTCTAGTTTTTTAAACAAATATGTTTTATTTTATTGAATCTCAATATAAAAGGACAAAAACCAACCAACCTCTCATTAAGGAGGTGTTTAAAAGTCTTTTGAAAATATGTTAATTTGTTGTATTTGAGTGAATCAATCTAGTCTTCAATCCAAAATTCTAGTTTTTTAAACAAATATGTTTCATTTTATTGAATCTCACTATAAAGGGACAAAAACCAACTAACCTCTCATTAAGGAGGTGTTTAAAAAGTCTTTTGAAAATATTTTAATTTGTTGTATGTGAGTGAATCAATTTATTCTTCAATCCAAAATTATAGTTTTTTAAACAAATATGTTTCATTTTATTGAATCTCAATATCAAAGGACAAAAATCAACTAACCTCTCATTTAGGAGGTGTTTAAAAGACTTCTAAAAATATGTTAATTTGTTGTATTGGAGCGAATCATTTTAGCATTCAATCCAAAATCCTAGTTTTTTAAACAAATATGTTTCATTTCATTGAATCTCAATATAAAAGGACAAAAATCAACTAATCTCTCATTAATGAGGTGTTTAAAAAGTCTTCTGAAATTTTTTAAATTTGTTGTATTTGAGTGAATCCATTTAGTCTTCGATCCAAAATTCTAGGTTTTAAGTAAATGTGTTTCATTTGATTGAATCTCAATATAAGAGGACAAAAATCAACTAACATGTCATTAAGGACGTGTTTAAAAAGTCTTTTGAAAATATGTTAATTTGTTGTATTTGAGTGAATCAATTTAATCTTCAATCCAAAATTCTAGTTGTTTAAACAAATATGTTTCATTTTATTGAATGTCAATATAAAAGGACAAAAATCAACTAAACTCTCATTAAGGAGGTGTTCTTAGCAAGATGAAATCAACCAATTAAACTAACCTTCACACGGTATCGGTATGGTTATATATATAATATATATATATATTAATATATATATATATTATATATATAATTTTTTATTTTTTTATATATTATATATATTTTATTATATTTATATTTTTTAATTAAACATATTTTAAAGTTATTAAAATTAATAATTAAAATTAAATTATAATTTTAATTTAAATAGTAAAATAAAATATAAATATTGAAATAATATTTATATAAATAAGTAAATTTTAAAATGTGTATTTTATAAATAATACGTTGCATGCAATTATTATTATATTGGCCTAGATTCATCTTAACTCCGGATCTACCATGGCTCGTGAGGGATCAAAACTATTTTCACTTTAAAAGAGCTCTGCATCTCAATAAATTTGATCCCTCTCGACCCTTGGTGGATGAGAAGTTAAGATGGATCTAGGTCAGTTAATAGATTACAACATGTCTACCATACTCACATCAAATGTTTACACAAGAGTTAAGTTTACTTATGAACCTCAAATATAATTTTTTTTTAATAAAAGGTGAATTGGTATTTATTACCACCTCCATTGAACTAAATATTACATTTTAATGAATATTCCCCCTCACCCTTGCTAATTTTAAAGTTGTGAATTAATTTATCCTTCAATCGAAACTTCTAGTTTTTTAAACAAATATGTTTCATTTTATTGAATTTCAATATAAAAGGACAAAAACCAACTAACCTCTCATTAAGGAGGTGTTTAAAAAGTCTTTTGAAAATGTGTTAATTTGTTGTATTTGAGTTAATCAATTTAGTCTTCAATCCAAAATTCTAGTTTTTTAAACAATGTAGAAGAATGTAGAAGAATGTGTAGTATCCATTCAAGCCATAGTGTCATTGGAAAATCTATAATGAGTGCCCTTTTTTGTATTTGTAATTTGATGATTGAAAAATAAGGAGAGTAGAGCATAGGCCTCACCTTCTACCAAGGTATTATTTTGCATTAGATTTCTTAGGAAACATCTTGTGTTCATTTTGTGGATGGTATGTTCATTTTCTTATTGTTTCATTTTCATATTTCAGTTATTTTCATAAATGTGAGTATTAATCTAGTAATCCTAAATATTGAATCTAAGAAAATAAATCAAAGGTAATTTAAAAGGTTTTAGAACATTGCAAGATTTATTGAGACAAAATATTTGAATGGAAGATCCACAACAATTTATAAATCATTTTTAAAGATACATAATAAGAGGACTTGAACATTAGCTATACATCTTAATTTAAGTCATCTTCCACAAACAATCATTTCAACTTCAATTTTATTGAAACAAGTTAATTGAAATATGACTTTTAGGTTAAGTGGTTAATTATATTTACTCAAGCTATCTATGTAGTTTCAAACTAGAGTGGGTTGTAGTCAATGAACTACAAAGAACATATCTAATCTCCACCTCCTGTATTATTTTCATTTTTGGTAGAAGTAGTGTGTTTGGGTTATGCTAAGTAATGAGATGATGGGATTTCGAATCTTTAAGTTTATCAATTGAGTCTATCTCCATTCTTAAACATTTATCTCCACTTATTACGAAATTACATTTGTGACAACTCATAACACATAACACTATATGAAAACTAAATGTTTAATTCACCTTGGAAAGGGGATCATCAACTACTATTATTATTTTTCATTCACAAGCATTTACCCTTCTTCATAGTCACACCATGTTGAGGTTAATTGCTAGAATTTGAATAAAATGTGAATAAACATCGTGAACAATGGTATTCAAAAATTAACAGCTACAAATAATAATAGCTTAAAATTCTGATAAAGAAACTTTAGTGTAGTAAGACCTCCACCCTTATTGAATTTATTAGTATGCATCACATTATATTCACCATCATTTTAATATTCTTTTATATAATTTTAATATTTCTTTATATAATATTTTAGGTTAACTATTATAATAATTATAATCACTAAACCTTATTAATGAATATCAACTAACTTACACTATAACCACCAAAAATTGATATATACAAGTGAGAATGCATATAAAGATTATAGAGGAAAAAGTGAAATTTTTCCGCATGCTTCCATCAAATACCTACCTTGCGGAAAAACTTGGATTATTTTGTTCACTACTTACATTTTCGAAAGTCCTTTTCTTCTCGACTAGTGGGCTTGGTTCATTGCATTTATTCCTAGTGATTCATATGTGGTTATGAAACATGAACACTCCATTCTTTGGTGTGAGGACCGAGAGAAATCGCACCCATATTATACTCTCTTTTCTCTCGTCTGCAACTTTCCATCACTTGCGCTGTGGAAAAGCTTGGATTCTTTTGTTGACGACTCACCTTTCCAAAAGTCTTGCTTTTCTTCTCCGCCACTTATTTTTGTGGAACGATTGGTTCATTGCATTGTGGCTGTGAAACATGATCACTTCATTCTTTGGGGCGACGATGGGAAAATCACACCAGAAAAGCGATGGGAAAATCACACCAGAAAAGCTTGGATTCTTTTGTTCACGATTCTTACTTTTCTTCTGGACTAGTCCACCACTTAATTTTGTGAAAGGATTGGTTCATTGCATTGTGGCTGTGAAACATGAGCGCTTCATTTTCTTTGGCGTGACGATGGAGAAATCACGATCATGGTGGGATCACGTGTGAAAAGTAAGACGATGGGGAAATCACATTTAAATCCATGACTCTCTTTTCTCTCGTCTGCGCTGGCCACAACATTTAAATCCATCACTCTCTTTTCTCTCGTCTGCGCTGGCCACAACATTTAAATCCATCACTCTCTTTTCTCTCGTCTGCGCTAGCCATAATGGTGGGTTTATTGTTTATTGCAAGTTTCCATCTCAAGCGCTGTGGACGACTCACCTTTTCAAAAGTCTTGTTTTTCTTCTCCGCCACTTAATTTTGTGAAACGATTGGTTCATTGCGTAATTCCTGGAGATTCAATATTGTGCTCTCGTTTACTCAACTCCACTCCACTCACGATGGGCCACGTTTGAAAAGTATGGCACCTCCCCAGAAGTCAGGAAGCAAGTCGAGTATTGAATCACCGCTTCACAATTTGAAGAAAATAAGGCCGTCAGATTTATTATTATTATTGTTACTGCATACTTCTATCTTTCTAGTTAATTAAAAATGGTAAATTATGTATATATATAAACCAGATTTCTGGTAAGAAATGAAAATACAACATTATTTTTAAATAAAAATAAATCAATAACAATACAGGTGAGATATAACATTTATATCTTCAAAAAATATAATACAATGAATTTTAAAAAATCTTCTGAAAATATGTTAATTTGTTGTATTTGAGTGAATCAATTTAGTCTTCAATCTAAAATTCTAGTTTTTTAAACAACTATGTTTCATTTTATTGAATCTCAATATAAAAGGACAAAAACTAACTAACCTCTCATTAAGGAGATGTTTAAAAAGTCTTTTGAAAACATGTTAATTTGTTGTATTTGAGTGAATCAATTTAGTCTTCAATCCAAAATTCTAGGTTTTTAAACAAATATGTTTCATTTTATTGAATCTCAATATAAAGGGACAAAAACAAATTAACCTCTCATTAAGGAGGTGTTTAAAAAGTCTTTTGAAAATATGTTACTTTGTTGTATTTGACTGAATCAATTTAGTCTTCAACCGAAGATTCTAGTTTTTTAACAAATATGTTTCATTTTATTGAATCTCAATATAAAAGGACAAAAATCAACTAACGTTTCATTAATGAGGTGTTTAAAAAGTCTTCTCAAAATATGTTAATTTGTTGTATTTAAGTGAATCATTTTAGTCTTCAATCCAAAATTCTAGTTTTTTAAAGAAATATGTTTTATTTTATTGAATCTCAATATAAAATGACAAAAATCAATTAAGGTGTTTAAAAAGTCTAAAATATCTTAATTTGTTGTATTTGAGTCAATCAATTTAGTCTTCAATCCAAAATTCTAGTTTTTTAAACAAATATGTTTCATTTTATTGAATCTCGATAAACAAAAACCAACTAACCTCTCATTAAGGAGGTGTTTAAAAAGTCTTTTGAAAATATGTTAATTTGTTGTATTTGAGTGAATCAATTTTGTTTTCAATCCAAAATCCAACTAACCTCTTATTAAGGAGGTGTTTAAAAAGTCTTTTGAAAATATGTTAATTTGTTGTATTTGAGTGAATCAATTTAGTCTTCAATCCAAAATTCTATTTTTTTAAACAAATATGTCTCATTTTATTGAATCTCAATATAAAAGGACAAAAATCAACTAACCTCTCATTAAGAAGGTGTTTAAAAAGTCTTTTGAAAATATGTTAATTTGTTGTATTTGAGTGAATCATTTTAGTCTTCAATCCAAAATTCTAGTTTTTTAAACAAATATGTTTCATTTTATTGAATCTCAATATAAAAGGACAAAAATCAACTAACCTCTCATTAAGGAGGTGTGTAAAAAGTATTTTGAAAATATGTTAATTTGTTGTATTTGAGTGAACCAATTTAGTCTTCAATACAAAATTCTAGTTTTTTAAATAAATATGTTTCATTTCATTGAATCTCAATATAAAAGGACACAAATCAACTAACCTCTCATTAAGGAGGTGTTTAAAAAGTCTTCTGAAAATATGTTAATTTGTTGTATTTGAGTGAATAATTTTAGTCTTCAATCTAAAATTCTAGTTTTTTAAACAAATATGTTTCATTTTATTGCATCTCAATTTAAAAGGACAAAAACCAACTAACCTTTCATTAAGGAGGTGTTTAAAACGTCTTTTGAAAATATGTTAATTTGTTGTATTTGAGTAAATCAATTTAGTCTTCAATCCAAAATTCTAGTTTTTTAACAAATATGTTTCATTTTATTGAATCTCAATATAAAAGGACAAAAATAAACTATCCCCTCATTAAGGAGGTGTTTAAAAAGTCTTCTGAAAATATGTTAATTTGTTGTACTAGAGGGAATCATTTTAGTCTTCAATTCAAAATTCTAGCTTTTTAAACCAATATGTTTCATTATATTAATCTCAATATAAAAGGACAAAAATCAACTAACCTCTCATTAAGGAGGTGTTTAAAAAGTCTTCTGAAAATATGTTAATTTGTTGTATTTGAATGAATCAATTTAGTCTTCAATCGAGACAGCTAGTTTTTCAAACAAATATGTTTCATTTTATTAAATCTCAATATAAAAAGACAAAAACCAACTAACCTCTTATTATGCAGGTGTTTAAAAAGTCTTTTGAAAATATGTTAATTTGTTTTATTTGAGTGAATCAATTTAGTCTTCAATCCAAAATTCTAGTTTTTTAACAAATATGTTTCATTTCATTGAATCTCAATATAAAAGGAAAAAAATCAACTAACCTCTCATTAAGGAGGTGTTTAAAAAGTGTTTTGAAAATATGTTAATTTGTTGTATTTGAGTGAATAATTTTAGTATTCAATCCAAAATTCTAGCTTTTTAAACAAATATGTTTCATTTTATTGAATCTTAATATAAAAGGACAAAAACCAACTAACCTCTCATTAAGGAGGTGTCTAAAACGTCTTTTGAAAATATGTTAATTTGTTCCATTTGAGTGAATCAATTTATTCTTCAATCCAAAATTCTAGTTTTTTAACAAATATGTTTCATTTTATTGAATCTCAATATAAAAGGACAAAAACAAACTAACCCCTCATTAAGGAGGTGTTTAAAAAGTCTTATGAAAATATGTTAATTTGTTGTATTTGAGTGAATCATTTTAGTCTTCAATCCAAAATTCTAGTTTCTTAAACAAATATGTTTCATTTTATTAAATCTCAATATAAAAGGACAAAAATCAACTAACCTCTCATTAAGGAGGTGTTTAAAAAGTCTTTTGAAAATATGTTAATTTGTTGTATTTTAATGAATCAATTTAATCTTCAATCCAAAAATCTAGTTTTTTAAACAAATATGTTTCATTTTATTGAATCTCAATATAAAAGGACAAAAACCAACTAAGCTCTTATTAAGCAGGTGTTTAAAAAGTCTTTTGAAAATATGTTAATTTGTTTTATTTGAGTGAATCAATTTAGTCTTGAATCCAAAATTCTAGGTTTTTAACAAATATGTTTCATCTTATTGAATCTCAATATAAAAGGACAAAAATCAACTAACCTCTCATTAAGGAGGTGTTTAAAAAGTCTTGTTAATTTGTTGTATTTGAGTGAATCATTTTAGTCTTCAATCCAAAATTCTAGTTTTTTAAACAAATATGTTTCATTTTATTGAATCTCAATATAAAAGGACAAAAACCAGCTAACCTCTCATTAAGGAGGTTTTTAAAAAGTCTTTTGAAAATATGTTAATTTGTTGTATTTGAGTTTATCAATTTAGTCTTCAATCCAAAATTCTAGTTTTTTAAACAAATATGTTTCATTTTATTGAATTTCAATATAAAAGGACAAAAATAAACTAACCTCTCATTAAGGAGTTGTTTAAAAAGTCTTTTGAAAATATGTTATTTTGTTGTATTTGAGTGAATCAATTTAGTCTTCAATCCAAAATTCTAGCTTTTAAACAAATCTGTTTCATTTTATTGAATCTCAACATAAAGGGAAAAGAAACAACTAACCTCTCATTAAGGAGGTGTTTAAAAAGTCTTTTGAAAATATGTTAATTTGTTGTATTTGAGTGAATCAATTTAGTCTTCAATCCAAAATTCTATTTTTTTAACAAATATGTTTCATTTTATTGAATCTCAATATAAAAGGTCAAAAATCAACTAACCCCTTATTAAGGAAGTGTTTAAAAATTCCTCTGAAAATATGTTAATTTCTTGTATTTGAGTGAATCATTTTAGTCTTGAATCCAAAATTCTAGTTTTTTAAACAAATATGTTTCGTTTTATTGAATCTCAATATAAAAGGACAAAAATAAACTAACCTCTCATTAAAGAGGTGTTTAAAAAGTCTTTTGAAAATATGTTAATTTGTTGTATTTGAGTGAATCAATTTAATCCTCAATAAACAATTCTACATTTTTAAACAAATATGTTTCATTTTATTGAATCTCAATATAAAAGGACAAAAACCTACTAACCTCTGATTAAGGAGGTGTTCAAAAAGTCTTTTGAAAATATGTTAATTTGTTGTATTTGAGTGAATCAATTTACTCTTCAATCCAAAAATCTAGTTTTTTAAACAAATATGTTTCATTTTATTGAATCTCAATATAAAAGGACAAAAACCAACTAACCTCTCATTAAGGAGGTGTTTAAAAAGTCTTTTGAAAATATGTTAATTTGTTGTATTTGAGTGAATCAATTTAGTCTTCAATCCAAACTTCTATTTTTTTAACAAATATGTTTCATTTTGTTGAATCTCAATATAAAAGTTCAAAAATCAACTAACCTCTTATTAAGGAGGTTTTTAAAAAGTCTTCTAAAAATATGTTAGTCTGTTGTATTTGAGTGAATCATTTTAGTCTTCAATCCAAAATTCTAGTTTTTTAAAGAGATATGTTTCATTTTATTGAATCTCAATATAAAAGGACAAAAATCCACTAACCTCTCATTAAGGAGGTGTTTAAAAAGTATTTTGAAAATATGTTAATTTGTTGTATTTGAGTGAACCAATTTAGTCTTCAATCTAAAATTCTAGTTTTGTTAACAAATATGTTTCATTTTATTGAAAGTCAATATAAAAGGACAAAAACCAACCTCTCATTAAAGAGGTGTTTAAAAATTCTCTTGAAAATATGTTAATTTGTTGTATTTGAGTGAATCAATTTAGTCTTCAATCCAAAATTCTAGTTTTTAAAACAAATATGTTCCATTTTATTGAATCTCAATATAAAAGGACAAAAATCAACTAACTGCTCATTAAGTAGGTGTTTAAAAAGTCTTCTGAAAATATGTTAATTTGTTGTATTTGAGTGAATCATTTTAGTCTTGAATCCAAAATTCTAGTTTTTTAAACAAATATGTTTCACTTTATTGGATCTTAATATAAAAGGACAAAAATCAACTAACCTCTCGTTAAGGAAGTGTTTAAAAAGTCTTCTGAAAATATGTTAATTTGTTGTATTTGAGTGAATTGATTTAGTATTCAATCCAAAATTCTAGGTTTTAAACAAATATGTTTCATTTGATTGAATCTCAATATAAGAGGACAAAAATCAACTAACCTGTCATTAACGAGGTGTTTAAAAAGTCTTTTGAAAATATGTTAATTTGTTGTATTTGAGTGAATCAACTTAGTCTTCAATCCAATATTCTAGTTGTTTAAACAAATATGTTTCATTTTATTGAATCTCAATATAAAAGGAGAAAAATCAACGAATCTCTCATTAAGGAGGTGTTCTTAGCAAGATGAAATCAACCAATTAAGCTAACCTTCAACACTATATATATATATATATATATATATATATATATATATTATATATATATATATATAATAAAAAAAATTGAAATTTTATAATTATTTTTTAATTGTTTTAATATAAAACATATTTTAGTTATTTAAAACTAATTAATTAAATTTAAAGATAATTTTAATTTAAATATTAAAAAGAAAATAATATATATTGAAAATAACATATAATAATAAGTAAATTTTAAAAAGTATATTTTTATAAATAATATGTTGTATGCAATTATTATTATTATACCGGCCTAGATTCATCGTAACTCTTGATCTACCATGGGTTGAGAGGGATCAAACCTATTTTCACTTTAAAAGAGCTTTGCATCTCAAGAAATTTGATCCTTCTCCACCCTTGGTAGATCCGAAGTTAAGATGGATCTAGGTTGGTTAATAGATTATAACACAAACCCATCTCCAGCAGCTGCGTTCTTGTGGCCACTGTGGAGTACTAAAGAAGGTATGTTTTTGATAATTATTTCAGCATCTTTTCATTAGAACTTACAAACCTTTTGCATCATGAACTAGGAAAACGAAAAGGAATTGTAATAAAACATGTGAGATTAATATGCAAGATGAAAACACTAACAATTGTCATTTCCTTATACAAGAAGAAGGAAAAACGAGAAGTTGTCGTTCCAAAGGAAAGGACAAGGACGGGTCAACCACTGTCCCTTTGACAGGAGACTGTATGCAAACAAGGCAAAGCAAATCAAAGCAAATCAGCCCTGAAAAGGAAGTGGAGATATCGGCTCGGCGCAGGAAAGAAAATAAATGACTAAGGACTAAGGGTTCGGTGAATCCCTCAGGATCCTTGATTCTGAGGGATCGTTTTTTTATCTATTTCTGCACTTAGATATCTCCGCCTTCACCCTTATAAAAGGGGCAGCACTGTTAGCTTGGGGAAAGAAAAAAAAAGAGGAAAAGGAGTCGTTGTTATGTTTTATGTAAATTCCTTTAAGATCAAAACTTTGATCATCGAGTCTGGTTAAGAACTGATCTATTGTAATTTCACTTTATGCATTAATACAAACTTGGTTATTATTTCATCTTTGAGTCTGGAATAACTTCAAGCGATGTACCCCTGGAGGCTAAGGGCCCGGCCCTAGTGGACACTTGCTCCTATACCATTACGTTTGGTTTTTGCGTGGTTTGCTTATCGACGTTATTTGGTAATCTGATGTGTTTTGTAAGTTTACATCACATTCTCTCTTATGATTAATTTATTAAGGTTTCTAAAGACAGAACTATTGTATTGACTCTGCATCGTATCACTATTCCTTTAGGTGTTGATATAATACTGCTAGTATTTATAGAATACTGTTGTTGTTTCATTACTGAGCCTTTGTGTTGTGCACTTGTTCATTAACATTACGGAATTCATCTTGGAAGTTATGTTCTTTGTGATTGTTGGATTTATAAACAATGTTGTTCTATTTTGAAATGCAGTCGTACTCTTTCTAACTGAGATTGGTAACTGGATCAGATTACTATTTAAGTGTGCCGTGTGTATATATGGTTTTCACGCGTTGTTCTATAATTCATCATTAATCAGTGCTATTCCATTTTGGTGTGTTATTCAATCCGCTCTTAAGAGTGAAGGATTGTCGTTTGATTCCTGTAGATTACGATTAGTGCATTCGATCTTATAGACTAAGGTGTTACTGCTTGTTAGAATTAGTTGTTGTTCCATTTCAGGTTTGCTGTTCCATTTCAGGTTTGTTGTTCTATTTCTTAAATTGTTGTTCTATTTCTTTTTTGTCGTTTCATTTCTTGTCATTTGTTATTTTGGTGTGAAGAACGATCTCAGGTTGTAGTGAGCATTAACATCTACTGTCCGGCTCCCATAACCACGATCTATTCTCTGGTTTCCTTTTCCATTAGTTTCCAAAGGGATGGGTTATTGCTACTGAACCCTTGACTGATAAATTGCTTAGTTTTCTGAATGTGTGGTTTATTCTTTTGAAGTAGTTATCTCTAAACAAGCATCCGTTTACTCTTGTATTTTCAAACATTGTGCTACTAGCATTACTCTGGTAAATGATAGCCTCAGACTGAGACACTCTTTGAAATAACAAAATGTTCCCAGATTGGCATATTAATGTGAGGTAATTAGAGGTGAAAGAGACCCTTTTTATAGCTCCACATTTTGGCGTCATTGCCGGGGAAAGAGTATAGCCATTTGTTCTTTTGTTTAGACTAATGTAGGAACCTACTAGGGAAGAATTGGGTTTTGAAAACGGAAGGTAAGAACCTACATGTGGAGCATGTAACAGCCCTGCTCCTCTACCCGCTTTCCTGCAGATTTGCTGTTGTTTTGTTTGAGTAGAATTTAGTAGTTAATTTGTGTGCATGACTAAGCAGAAAAAGCCAGAAAAGAATTCCAAACCTCTACCCAAGCTAGAAAAAGCTAAAGGGCCGGTGACCCTTGGTCGACCAACCTTCATAGACGAAATCTTCAAGAAAGCAGAATCTTAGCCCTCAGTAGGACCCAAAAAAATTATTTCTAAACAGCCTACTAGTTCCCTTCAGGCCACAGGATCACCATCTGTAGCCTTTGCTGAGGTGCATAGCCAAACTGAAGAGTAGGACTTTCAAGAAATTGAAAATTCTACTCCTGAACTATTGCAAGAAGGGAATTTCAGTAATCTTTGTGAAGGAGGAGGAGAGACAGGGGAAACCGAGGAACTGAGATCTCCTCTTGAGACAACTCAGCCATTGAACAGCCCAGACAAGGGAAGTGCTACAAAAATCATCTTTGAAGAAACTCAATCATTAGGCAACCTCATTATCCCAGATAGAGGAAGTGCTATTAAAACTATTCCTATTAAAGCCGTTCCCTCTCAACCTAGGAATACCCTCCTAGATATCCCAGAAGGTTATTGGCAGATATTTGACCAAATGGATCAAAACCAGCCAAACATCCAAACCTCTACATTACAATACCCCATAGTGGATTCTGCAGCAAATGCGCCTATGAAAGCAATCCCTCTTCAACATATCTCTACATTCCACGGTCTTACATTAGAAGACCTAGATGCATTTTTATTTGAATTCGATGTACTATGTAGGAGATATGATTACACCACCGACCCCCAGAATTCCCTCTACACTAAAAGGGGCTACTTTAAGATGGTTTATGGGATTAGGTGGCGGGGTTATAAATAACTGGGATCAAATGAAAGAATCTTGTCTAAAAAAATATCAGGACTATTTCCGGTCTAGAGAACTGAAGGACGAAATATTCCAGATGATAGCTAGACCAAACGAAACATTAGAGGAGTATGTGGAACGTTTTCAATATAATCTACAAATATCTCCTTATGTATCACTGCCTTTACCTGATAATGTGTTAAAAACAACATTAATAAGGGGCGGAGGACCAGAGTCCATCCTGCTGTTCAAAACCCTGTTGAAAGCTAGGTTGCTATTCCAAATGATGCTGAGAAACAGACTGTTGTTCCAATTGAAAAGGAACAACAATGGATTGATATCCACGTTAAGATAGAAATGGATGAGATTTTGACCCGCGATAAGGAAATTCAGACAGAGACACCACCTTCGGGAGTGATAAGAGTCATGAACTCAAAACAACGCAATAGGAAAATTCAGGTAAAACGCCCGGCCTCCACTGCCACATGGAAAAGAGATCCAAAAACAGTAACCCTACGAAAGGGTTTGAAGCAAGCTCAGCAAGCAACAGAAAAGCTTAGAGAGCAAATGGTCGCTCGAGGAAAGTATGAAGAGCTACAGCAGCAGCTTAGGAACGTCAATCTATCCGAAAGCCAGGCCTTTGGAGGGTGGCGAAGGGAAGAAGAAAACGCCGCGAAGGTAACTCGTAGGTTAGATATAGTTATCAAGCAGATGGATACCTTATGTTCTTTATACAATGACGTCCTAGCATGTAGAGCCCCTGCTAAGAATTATGCCTTGTTTTTAATGGAACGATATTTGCAATTGAAAATAAAGGCTATTAAATCAAGTGCTCCTATACAAATTAACACCATCGATGATTTTATAAACTGTTGTAAGCACTACGGGGTAAAAGTTCAGAGACTACTGTGTGAGTTTTATTTGCATAACCTTGTATTAAACCAGGAGACCGAGCTGAACCCTGGCCCTTTCGTTGGGGATATCCAATTACAGGCATTTATTTCATTTGGGGTTAATAAGATTAAATGGCTTAAAGCCTATAATGCTTTCCAAAGACAAGAAAACGGATTAGATTTGTGGATAAGAGCTAAGCCTAGGGATCCAATACAGTTGTGGAGAAAACATAGAAACCTCATGAAGACTCCAGGTGTAATTGAAGCATTAGGACCCATGCATGAGGCAATCATTCGACAGGGATTAGAATACTTTTCTCTATCAAAGACCCTACCATTGATGTGGCTAAATTTCGGTATCAAATCGCTAATCCGAATATCTAGCTCAGGGAACCATTTAAGTATGAGAACTTTAAATTAGCTGCCAACTGCTTACACCTCTATGGCGAAGTCATTTTGAGGGAAGGTCCATCCTGGTTAGGATATAGGTTTCGGAGTCTAATTATTTGGCACCCTGCACCCGGATACCAAGCCCTGTATGAGATGCCCGAGGGTCAGACAGGCCATTTCTTTGAATACCTAGTTACGCATCATGGTTGTAGGCCTTCACATGAGATTCCATCTCCAGCCTACTCACTCACTGCCTTACACGTCAACTACAATGTTTTCATGAGGGCATGAAAAAGGGTAAGAAAGGGGGTGTGTGGAGTACTAAAGAAGGTATGTTTTTGATAATTATTTCAGCATCTTTTCATTAGAAATTACAAACCTTTTGCATCATGAACTAGGAAAACGCCAAGGAATTGTAATAAAACATGTGAGATTAATATGCAAGACGAAAACACTGAAAATTGTCATTTCGTTATGCAGGAAGAAGGAAAAACGAGAATTTTTCATTCCAAAGGAAAGGACAAGGACGGGTTAATCGCTGTGCCTTTGACGGGAGACCGTATGCAAACAAGGCAAAGCAAATAAAAGTGAATCAACCCTGAAAAGGAAGTGGAGATATCAGCTCGACATAGGAAAGAAAAGAAATGATTGAGGACTAACGATTCGGCGAATTTTTATCTATTTCTGTACTTAGATATCTCTGCCTTCACCCTTATAAAAGGGGAAGCACTGTTAGCTCGGGGAAAGAAAAAAAAAGAGAGGAAAAGGAGTCGTTGTTATGTTTTATGTAAATTCCTTTAAGATCAAAACTTTGATCATCAAGTCTCGTTAAGAACTGATCTATTGTAATTTCACTTTATGCATTAATACAAACTTGCTTATTATTTCATCTTTGAGTCTAGAATAACTTCAAGCGGTGTACCCCTGGAGGCTAAGGGCTCGACCCTGGAGGACACTTGCTCCTGTACCATTACGTTTGGTTTTTGCGTGGTTTGCTTATCAACGTTATTTGGTAATCTGATGTGTTTTGTAAGTTTACATCACATGCTCTGTTATGATTAATTTATTAAGGTTTCTAAAGACAGAACTATTGTATTGACTCTGCATCGTATCACTATTCCTTTAGGTGTTGATATAATACTGCTAGTCTTTACAGAATACTGCTGTTGTTTCATTACAGAGCCTTTGTGCTGTGCACTTGTTCATTAACATTACAGAATTCATCTTGGAAGTTATGTTCTTTCCAATTGTTGGATTTATAAACAATGATGTTCTATTTTGAAATGTGGTCATACTCTTCCTAACTGAGATTGATAACTAAATCAGATTATTGTTTAAGTGTGTCATTTGTATATATGGTTTTCACGCGTTGTTCTATAATTCATCATTAATCAGTGTTGTTCCATTTTGGTGTGTTATTCAATCCGCTCTTAAGAGTGAAGGATTGTCGTTTGATTCCTGTAGATTACAATTAGTGCATTCGATCTTATAGACTAAGGTGTTACTGCTTGTTAGACTTAGTTGTTGTTCCATTTCAGGTTTGCTATTCTATTTCTTAAATTGTTGTTCCATTTCTTATCTGTCGTTTCATTTCTTGTGATTTGTTATTTTGGTGTGAAGAACGATCTTAGGTTGTAGTGAGCATTGACATCTACTGTCTGGCTCCCAGATCCACGATCTGTTCTCTGGTTTCCTTTTCCATCAGTTTCCAAAGGGATGGGTTATTGCTACTGAACCCTTAACTAATAAATTTCTTAGTTTTCTGAATGTGTGGTTTAATCTTTTGAAGTAGTTAGCTGTAAACAAGCATCCGTTTACTCTTGTATTTTCAGACACTATGCTACTAACATTACTCTAGAAAATGATAGCCTCAGACTGAGACACTCTTTGAAATAACAAAACGTTCCCGGATTGACATATTAATGTGAGGTAATTAGAGGTGAAAGAGACCCTTTTTATATCTCCACAACCACGTTCTTCTGATCTCTGTGGCTGTGTTACTTTAACAAAGCAGATTAATGTTAGCTCGTCTTCCATATGTGGCTATTGATCTGAAATTTCATCATATTTTTATAGGGTTGATTCCTATGCAGCTTTCTCCAATCATCCAATTTGACGGTGGTGCAAGAATCTTGCAGCTGCGTTCCTTTGATCTCTGCAGCTGCGTTCTTGCACTGCGTTCTTTTGATCTCTGCGGCTGTGTTACTTTAACAAAGTGGATTAATGTTAGCTCATCTTCTGTCTGCTACTATTGATCTGAAGTTTCATCATATTTTTGTTTATCTCTGCGGTAGCGTTCTTCCAGCATATTCTCTCTGTGGCTGCGTTACTTTCACAAACATCGACATAAGATTATCTCTACGGCTGCATTCTTCCATCTATGGCTACAGTTCTCAGATCCGAATTATTTTTTATATTTTTTATAATCGATGATCTTCCGTCTGTGGCTGCGGTTCTTAGATATGCGTTATTTTTTATATTTTTTATAATCGGCGAAAATAGATCTGTGAGAAAGCCATCTCCGAATCTAGTGGTTCATGAAGCAAGTCGGTGATTTATTTTTTCCTGTTGGGTTCTAGATCTAATCTTTTGTGGATAGATTTAGATCTAGATCTAATCTTCTTTGCTGCTAGGTTCTAGATCTAATCTTCTACGGCTAGATCTAGATCTAATCTTCTGCCTTATTTCTCTATGGCTGGGTCTCGGCTTTCTACGGGCAAATATGGCTCCCAGCTTCACGAAAATAGTTGCTAGCTCAGTTCTGTCTGCTTCTGGAGGGCAAGCTCCTGCCCATATCGTCAATGAAGCCCCAACTCCCATGGCCCAGGTGGTCCAGGCCTCCCTCAACGAGGCTTTGAAGTTTTCCAAAAATGCCCTAATCTGTCGGTTCAATGGCTTTTGGCCGCGGTTGATAGCTCTCCACAATTGGATCTCGGAGGTATGGAAGCCTATCATTTCTGATGAAATTAATATCTACCGTTGTGCTAGGGGTTTCTTTATAGTAGATTTTGAAAATCTTGAAAGCAGACAATGTATTCTAGATTCCAGCCCTTGGTTTTGGGAAAACTCAGGCCTATTCATGAAGCCATGGAACCCATCATTCGATCCCTCAACAACAGTCATAACTTCAGCACAAGTTTGGGTGAGATTTCCAAGCCTACCCTTGCATCTCTGGAATCTCTCCTCGCTAAAAGCCATTGGAAATGCACTTGGGAAATTTTACTGCAGGTGCCCAGAAACAGAGGAATATGCCAGAACCACCTATGCACGCATCTGTGTGGAAATGGACTTCAGCACTGAATTCCCAGCTGAAATAAACCTAACAAGTAAAGGCTATGTGTGGAACTAGAAACTCGATTATGAAAGTGTCCTCTTCAGATGTCAATCTTGCTTTGAGACTGGCCATCTAGCCAAAAATTTCCCCAAAGCTGCCCAGAAAAATTCTGCTAGAAAAAACCACCACAGATCTACATGGTGGGAAGGAGCACAAAAAGAACACTACACTGTCATCAAAGAAGAATACTCTAGAGAAAACCCTGAATCACAAGAAAGAAACAACTCTCAAGACAAGCAGGGAGAAAGTCCCACCCAACAACAAAAAAGTAAACTCGAAAACCCCTCAAGCATCAACAGTTATGGGGATTCAGATACCGCACAAATTAAATCTTCATTTAACAGAAAAACAGATCTCCTAGACTAAACTTCTTCTCCATCTATCTTCAAGAAGACGAACACAATCGATCGTGAAGCTAAGACATCAATATCCCAGGAACCAAAAGAGATGAAGGATATGTAAGATACAGGAAGTTGGAAGACCGTAGAGAAAAAAAAGAAATCTACAGCATCAATCTCACCAAGAAAGACGAGGAGCCAAACAATTAGAAACTAAGAAAATTATAGGTCCAATAGACCAATTTTGTCTCAGTGGACGTTAACCACTATCATCACTATCATCATCAACATCTCTACCATATTGGGATCAAATTTTAACAGAAGGGTTAAGTTTACTTATGAACCTCAAATATAAAGATTTTAATTTAATAAAAGGTGAATGAGATATTTATTACTACCTCCACCGAACTAAATATTACATTTTACTCAATATTCCCCCTCACCCTTGCTAATTTTATAGTTGAGTTTGGTTACTTTTAAAGTTCAAATATAAAGAAAAATTACAATAAGAAGTGGATCCCTTGAAGGGAAATATTTTTTGGACACCTAATCCTAAATGGGTTAGTGTGGAAGTCGAATGGACAAAGCAGTCCAAGAGACCTTGGGATGTGAATCCCAACGGTCACATAATGTACCATAAATATACATCATTTGTGAATAAAAAATGAACTGCATGTTTTATCTTTCCTATGTTTCTCGCTCCCCATGTATGTTTAGCATGGTATCAGAGCAGGCGTATTCCTGCCCTGCATAATTAATTTGAGCCATTTGTTTATGGCCTTTCTGTGCAGTTTATTTCTACCATATTCACCTGAAAGAAGCGTTGTCCATTATTCTCTGTGCATTATTCCCTGACCAGCGCTGTCCAAGCTGCTCTGTCGCTGTCCTTCCAGCGCTGCTCTACCTCTGTCCTGACATAGCTAACATAACGCTCTCTGGCGCACCAGCACTACCTCTGTCCTGAAATAATCTGCCATATTCCCTTCCAGTGCTGTTGTGTCAAAACGTTGCTCCCTCTGCACACTATCTTCTCCCTCCATACACAGTCGACCTCCATATCTTACCTAAACTGATGATGAATATCCCGTCAGAATGCCTCTTGTACACATAACACTCCATTTGAAAATCGCAGCCTAGCTTTGTCGGCCTCTCTTTAGAAGAACAAATCAACCATGATGTCCCATTTATGACCAGGAAGGATGGTTCCTCGCATTTGCAGAACCACTCTTGCAAGCATCCAATGCTATGTCTTCCCTTGTTGTTAGCAGTGAGGATCAACAAACGAGGTTCGTTAAACGAAATCCACAACTGATTTGTAAACATTCTAGGAGTGTGCCTGCCGGCTATTGCATATGCTCCAGTGTATCTCCTTGTTGATTGAGAAACGAGATTCGCCCTTTACAAAAACCGCGTTACTACCTGTCGCTGGAGTTGGAAAACTCAGCTTCTTTTCGGTGAGTTTGGGTTCGATTGTCGAAATTCCCAACAAATCTGGTGCTATTTTATTAGTTATAGTGCGACCTGAAATTTTAGATGTGTGGGAACCACGTTTTACATAATTTATATATTATATATATATATATATTATATATATATAATATATTTATATATATATTATATATATATATATAATATATATATTTTATATATTATAGATATATATAATATATATATATTTTATTATAATATATTATATATATATCTATATATATATATATTTTATATCTATTTATATTATATATATATATATTATATATATATATATATATATTATAATTTTTTGGTTTATCATTTATCATGTGCGTTTAATGGTCTGCCTACCGTAGACTGTAAGTCTCAGTTTAAGGGTGCATTTGGTAGAGAAATTGAAGCAAAGTCGTGCCTGCTATGGAAGCCCCCATGGATGCGAATATGGGTAAGATTGGTGTTCTCCAGCAATGGAATGTGGATTTCAACCAAGAGATTTAAGAAATGGCTGCATTCCACACTTAGAAATATTTTGTGCCGAAATAGTTGGCATGGTAACCGGCCTTGACATATGACAATCATGCCCATTGCCAGAGAAATGCTGTAAATTTTATGGTTCCAAAAAGCTCTTCGGATGATTGTAAAAAAATCACTTGTTAGATAGCGTTGAAAGTGTTTGCATTAAAATTTGGCTATTGGACAAATCAATTAGAAAGAGATCTCGACTTAGATTCAGGGTTGTGATTCAAAGCGAATGAATTATTAATACTTGATAGTGGATATCCACAGAAGTATTATGGACGAGAATGATCAGGAGTGTTCGTTAAATTTAAACCTGATAAAAGTGAATTTCATTGCAAATTCTTTCTCCTCAATTTTGATGAGTGTCAGAGTCTTCTCAGAGCAAGTAAACTCCAACATTCATGTACATGTCGGTCTCGAATACTCAAAGAACATGTCCTTCATCTGCAACATTCCTTTTGTCCGGATTGAAGTTCATGGCCATTTTTGTTTTCTAGTGTACAAAAAAAAAAAAAATCGCGGAGGCCGAAAGCTCGCAGGGAAAATAACAGTGAAATTATTATTTTCCTGACATGTATTTTAGGGATCTTGAAATTTTAGAAAATTTTCTCCAAAAATGACATCAAGCACGCAGCCCAGAAATTTAACAGCGAACTTGTAAGTGGAAAATTTGATCTGGATAAATGTTTAAAGTCTTATTTGGTCTCTCGAGTGAGTTGTGCATAACTTAATGTGATCCACGCTGAAGTTTCTCTCTGTGGAGAATTTTCGAGATCTGTTTTCTTGTTAGGTTTACGGTATTATTAAAACATTCTGGAGAGCAAGGAATAAGGAGACAAATGCAAAAAAGGGGCACTCCTCACCAAAAGTCAAATCACTGGAACATTGTGTTACTCATTGTTTGCTCTCCAAACTGTTCCACAGTTAATTGAGCGCGCGAAATATGTAACTTGAATTTATCATCTGCACATTGATATATTCTAAAACAGAATGGAATGAATGACAGGCAGTAGAATGGTGTGATTCGATTCATAGTATGTTATTCGATTCATCGTGTATACAAATGGTGCGAGTTAGTATATAGCATGTATGTTTGATTCAAGGTATGTGATTCACTGTGTGTTGAACTCCATGGTCGTAGGTCAAAATAAAAGGTCTCCATAAGTTTAATTCCTGAAATGGATTTTCGCTATTGAGAAGTTGTTAAAAATACGTTGAAGGTTATGCAATGTTTTCTTTGAGGATTGTTCCGTTGACATATGCCATGAACCATTGTTGAGAGCGTCGTTTTAGACACGATGTCTCCACATCAAGAGGAAATCAAGCTACGAAGGAAGATGAGTGGTCGTCCATGAAAACAGATAAGTTGTTGGTGCATACACGTTGAATCTCCTTCTTGAATCTCATGCGTTGAATGGTGGCTTTAACTATGCACATTGAGATTATATGCTAGTGTATGTCGCTCTGTGTTTGGAATTGTGCGAACATAACTGTTGGCTAAATATAGAAGGACTCGGTGATATTTGTATAATTTTCATAGTTTCAAGGTATCTCTGGTTGGTTTTTTCCCTTTAAGCTACAGGGCTTTCTTGTGTAACTTGAAGATATTTAGCAGCTGATATTTTTCTGTGGGATTTTGGAGGATTTTTAAGGTGTAGAAAAATGGCTAAGCTTGAAAGAATATTAGAGTTATTGAGAACTCTAATCATATCCACTGCTGACAGCGCAATCATAATCAATAAATACATTATTGCTGACATTCAAAAATGTATACAAAATGCACAAGAAAAGATAGAGTTTCTGCAGCTTGAGACAAAGCTACAGCAGGAATAATTACACAAGTGGAGTCATCATTCTGAACCTGTTTCTGTTCATAAGATTGAAACAGACTCCCATAAACAGCAAGTCAATAATGTTACAGTTCATTCAAATAAAGCAGCAGTTGTACATGCAGATGCAGAAACTCAATCTGCACTTCCC
This sequence comes from Pinus taeda, assembly GCA_000404065.3. Lineage (NCBI taxonomy): Eukaryota > Viridiplantae > Streptophyta > Pinopsida > Pinales > Pinaceae > Pinus > Pinus taeda. The sequence continues at coordinate 25,787 of APFE031176754.1, forward strand.
AAGCCCATCATCAGACCTTGGGAACAGCTTGTCCACAACAAGCACAGAACTGGTCTTGGATATGACAAGGACTTGTCCTTTCATATTCCAGACTACACCAAGCCCATTCAGTTTCAGAGTGCTGGATTCATTTATGACAGTTTACCTGCTCCTCATGACAGTTCACCTCTAGGTGTTCCAGACTCTGCTCCTCTTCCACAGCAATAACAACAACAACAGATCATGAAATGCCAACACTGTGATCGAGTTGGCCATTTGAAAGATCACTATTTTGATCTTCATCCATGTAAGCACTGTCATAAAACTAGTCATTATTCAAACAGATGCTTCAAAAACAAACGTCCTGCAAGAACAAAGATTCATCTAGGATGGATCGCTTCTTGGCAATGGGCATCAACAGCCAAGAAGATATTCCAAACACATGTCAGAACTTGCTCCAGAATATTGAACATTCTTGCAGTTGAGTTTTCTCCATCTTCTCACCTTGTATCTGACAGGGGGGGAAATGATGGTCATCTACAAGCTTCAAAGCCACATCAAGCGAGCCTAGCCACAACCTGCCACACCAGTTTCAGAGTTGTAGCCAGAGACAAAGATGCCTGAACATGCCTTCAGATGGCAATCTGGGACACTTCCTCTAGCAGAAGACTTCAGCTTCTTGCCAGTTTTGGAAGAGTTCCGGGAACAAAATTGAGAACACTTCCTCTAGCAGAAGACTTACGGCTTCTTGCCAGTTTTGGAAGAGTTCCAGGAATTGCATAAGCATTCCAGAGTTGTTGGTCATCCTTAAACCATCACAGTTTGAGACTTCCCTTTTACAGGTTGAAGTTTTACCTTTTATATGGGGTGAGACCTCCCTTTTATGGTTGAAGGTTTCCCTCTTTAAAACAATAGGATCACTTCCTCTAGCAGAAGACTTACAACTTCTTGCGAGTTTGGAAGAGTTCTGGGAACTGCACTAAGCGTTCCAGTGTTGGTGGCTATCCTTAAACCACCGCCCTTTTTTTCCAACATTTCATAGAGCACATTCAGCCTAGTGCTGCCATGCATTATTGCACATTTTGTATTACAGCTCTTTTCTTGGACTCATACATAACCCTTCGGATTAAGGGGGGGAATGTTGGGCACCTAATCCTAAAGGGTTAGCGTGGAAGCCGAATGGACAAAGCAGTCCAAGAGACCTTGGGATGTGAATCCCAACGGTCACATAATGTACCATAAATATACATCATTTGTGAATAAAAAATGAACTGCATGTTTTATCTTTCCTATCTTTCTCGCTCCCCATGTATGTTTAACAATATTGGGTAAAATGTAATCTTATAGTATTATATTTTACTCAATATAACCTAGTAAAAAGTGGATGGAGGTAGGTAGAAATATTAGATAAAATGTAATAATTACATTTTTCTTAATATTTCCCCCACCAAGACCAACACAAACATATCCATAAATATTATATCAAACTAAGATAGATCTAGGCTAGTTTAATTTCCCCCTTAAATAGGTTATATTCCACATGAATATCATGGGCCAATACAATTGATTAGTAAAACCATGGATCGTTTTTATTTTTTATTATTATTTATTTTTTATAGGGTTATTTTTATTTTATATTCATAGACCCAAAATATTGACATTACATTATGTTACACATTTCTAGCATATTATAGACATTAGATCTCAACTCAATGAAGGAATTGCATATATCCCTCATACTAAAAAGTGTTTTTAATTTTTAATTTCAATTACTCTATCTCACTATATAAAGTCTCATGTAAAATAAAAGTGAAAATTGAAGTATTTTATTTATGACTCACATTGATTTTTAAAGTAATGTTATTATTTTATTATGCACAACATCTCTCATCTCTCTCTCTCTCTCACACACAGACACACACATATATATATATATATATGATGTAACTTTACATGACAACATGTCCCTTGTGTAAGTTTGTAGAGTGCCTCTAGGCCCAAAAACTATATGTAAATTTTTTACCTTGAAGTAAGATCAAACAAAATTAATCCTCTTATTGAATTAGAAATAATGAAATTAAATTGTATTATATAAATTTAAATATATTTGAGAAACAACAAAAAAGTGTATGGTATTATGTCTTTTGCATTTATAACTAAATAGAACTAAAATAAAATAAATAAAAAAATTGTTTCATCTTGTTTGTTTGTTTTTCTAAGGCGGGAAACAATCACATAATAAAATTTCAGTAGAAATTTACATATAATATTTGGGATGTAGCTATTGGTTTACCACTGAGAAAATTAGACTAGTAGTAAAACATAAATTTTTTAGACCATGTAAAGAATTTCAATAAAATTACAAAACCGAATAGATATCTGCTACTATGACAACTATGTCATGTGTTGTAACTAAAATATATAGGAAAACTGGAACTAATGACTCACATGACAAACATGATGGCAGAAGCTAAGTACTTGGAGAATCCAATTCTAAATAGTATGAAGTGGACCTATTCATCCTCAAAATCGATAATGTATATATTTGCTAACTTAATTGCTAGCGCAAATACCTTCTTATCTAACTTCCAGAGTTGACACTGCGCTTCATCCACACTAAATAAAATCTCCTTTTTCTCCTCTAATCTCTGAACCAAAAGTCTACCCATGATGGTCTTCAACTGCTAGTATATGTTCATAGTTTGCATATACTAGGTTTGCCTCTTCGTGACACTACGTGTATTCAAGACCCAATTTCTACTTTGGTACTCAACTTTAGCATTTAAAATAAAATGATGATCTATCCTTACACCATATTATGTTTTTTCAATATCCCTTCTAACTAAATTAAGTTTCTTGAGATAAGATTGAATTGAGATCCATTGTCAAATAATGTATCGACCTTTGTATGTTTTGTAATGAACTTGATATAAAAACTCTCACTTATTTATTTATCATTTTGAGATTCAACAAGCTTGTTAGAATAACTAGTACTTGCATTAGAAGATATACCTTTCATTCCCATGGTTGTGATTATAGTTTCATCACCTGAATCAGATCCTAGATCTTGTTGAGTTGTAGCAAAAGTATTTTGTTTACCCTTGTTATTGAATTTCTTTGGTATCAAATGTAATTTCCAACATTGATCTTAATCATGCCCATATTTTGAACAATGTTTGCAGGTAAGTTTTCTCCCCCTTTCTTAACTATAACATTCTTCTTGCCTTTTCCTTTAGCTTTCCCCTTTCCTTTGTCTCCATATTTAGAGGGTTTCTTGTTGGAGTCTCAAGGAGAATTATTGCCTCTTGATTCTAAATTAGTAGCATGAACACATACTTCATCTAGATTGGTGGGATTAAAAATAAGTATGGTATGTCTCAAATAACTATGCAATCCACGTATATATTTAAGGAGAGTGTCTTGTGAGGTCTAATCAACACCCAAGATTAATTCTCTTTTTCTAAATTCTTGTAACTTTGGGCACTCTAGCTTGTCTAAAATTTTGTTAATCGATTATTGAATTTTTCATATAAGCTAATGGATAAAATTTCCTTCTTAATGTAGCTATAAAATGATTCCAAGAAGAGATCATTTTACCACTTTTCTTCAAATCTTCTTGAGTTTTGGCCTCCCATCAAATAAGAGTTGCACCTTCCGAACAAAGAGAAGCAAGTTGGATGCTTGTGACATCATCATTAATATTTTGGATCCCACAATAAACTTCAATTTGGCAAACCCAATTGTCCAACATTTCAACATTTACTTATCCATTATGTTGTCATTATGATGTATGTATTGTACTTGATGGCAACCCACTTGTAGCAAAACAACTCTCTTGTATATGGTAACTAGATGAATCTACAAAAGAGATATCATATGTGATAGAATGCATGATAGGAGTGTTTTCAAATATAATGAAATGCAAGGTAGCGTCAAGGAATCAGTTCAAAAAGCAACTCACTCAGATGATAGATCATAGTATTGTAGGTTAACAGCACAGAGTTACAGATCAAACTACTCAGAATGAAGAAAGAGAGGTATACGCAGGTTCACCATTGACCAAGTCGCATATACACACGGGTTCACTGTATACAAGTCATGTATACCACGTGCACTTTCACAAAAGGAAAAGAACGTATACCTTGGAAAACTAAATGTTTGGTCCGAAGTATTAGGTCCATGGTATTTTGATCCATGGTATTGGTCCAAGGTATTGGGTCCGAGGTATTGACCCCAGGTATTTGGTCCAAGGTATTGGTCCATGGTGTTGAGAAAGGTCTAAAACTATAAAAGGAGGAGAATATCATTAGGCCAAAGTGTGCAAGTATCGAATATCTAATATAGTGTGAGATCTAATATGCAGGTTATTGGCTTATGGTGTCGTGTTTGATCTGAACCAGGGAAGAACCTTAGCACTTTATGAAGGATAAGGTCTAATGATGTTTCAGGATCTTAAGGCTTTAAGTGAATTATCTTTATGTGGTTTGATCATGTATCTAAATAATTGGCACATGTTGTAGTTTGTAAATATGATGATCTGGGTATGATTGAAGTCTGGAACAGTTGTTATGTTTAAATCATCTTTTACAGATTTTTACACAGGTTCACTTTAGAAAATGAGCGTATGCATGCTAGTTCTACATATCAAAACAGCGTATACATCATAAATTTGATTTAGAGATCTGTATGCTGGGTCAGTTTGAGGAAAGTGTGTATGCACACAGGGTCAACACATGGAAGTAGCATACACCTTATAAAATATGTTTTAGTTTCTTCTATTTTTTATTACAGTGTTATGGGTTATTGCTTGGGTTCTGGTTACTATATTCTCGAGACAACATTTTGAATGATTAGAGTGATTGATTGATTCAGTTATGGTTGGTTCAAAAGGAGATTGGTTGATGCAAAAATATTTGATGATTAAATGATGTTGTTAATGAATCGAGTATGAAAATTTATGAAACATGGTCCCTGGAAGAAAAGAGAAGGTGGTAGCCTTGTGTAGGCGTGCACCTATGTACTAGTAAACACATCAGCTAGTACAAGAGCTAGGGGGTTGTAGCTCTCTTCCAGTAGAAGCTGGAGAATGAGAGAAGGTTGTAGCCTTCTACAGGTAGAAGCCTGCGTACTGGTATAAGACTGCACCAGTACAAAAATTGTAAACAGAATTCTCTAATTAAAAGAAGACATGGACGATTACAGCAGGTGGTTTTCACCCACATTGGGTTTCCACCTTATATCTTGGTGTTCATGTGTGTTTCTTATGTGTGATGATCTATTCTGTTTTTACTGCACCTAGTTACTGTTTATATGGTTCTGATGCACTGATTAAAGATCAATATATAATCAATTAACTGAATCATAAGTTTGTTGGATATACGCTAGTTTCTCTAAACACAGTTGCTTGTACATGCGAGTTCCCTTAATTGAAGTAGCGTATATGAATCTGATTATGGAAATTAAAAATTATTAGTTAGATAATACTGATTCACCCCCCTCTCAGTATTATTTCCAACAATTGGAATCAGAGTAGGTCCTTCAGGAGAAGCTTGATCACTTGAAGGAAGATCCATCATCATAAGTAATCAAGAAAGCAGGGGATTCATTAGATCGCCAATCTTTGATGGGATCAACTTCGTTTACTAGAAGGTAATAACCACAACCTATCTTCAATCTCTTGGAGTAGATGTATAGGAAATCGTGGAAGGAGGATATACATTTCCATCAACAATTCCTACAGATGCAGTAAGTAAAAAGAAATATGAAGCCAATGCCAAGGCTGTCAATACATTATTGGGAAATCTATCACAATCAGTGTTTGTCAAAGTTATGCAGCTCAAATCAATCAAAAAAATATGGGACAAAATCATTCTAAGCTATGAAGGAGACTCTCAGGTAAAACATGCTAAACTGCAAACTCTCGTAATTCAATATGAAACTCTCAAGATGCACAATGATGAAAGTGTGGCTATTCACTTCTTACGTATAAATGAGATTGTTAATTGCATGAAGAATATGGGTGAAGAGATAAAGTAAGTTACCTTAGTTGAAAAATTTTTAAGATCCTTATCTACTAAATTCAAATCAAAAGTATCTGCCATAGAAGAAAAGCAGGATCTACAGACTATTACTATGACACAGCTTCATGGAATCTTAACTGCCTTTGAGATGAGAAAAGTAGGTATATCAAATATGAGAGAAGCCACATTTAAAGCTTCAATAAAAGGAAAAGAAGAACTCAATGAATCAAGACATATTTCAGAAGAAGAAGAGGAAGTGAACTTTGTCAAGAATCTTCAACGAGGTTCCGATATATTCAGAGGTAAACTACCTTTCAAATGTTTGCATGTGGTAGAGTCGGTCATTATGCTACCAAATGTCCTCCTAAATATAAATATGATAAAGGTAATGAAACTAAAAAATGGAATAGAAAACAAGGTGTAAGTAAAAAGAGCTACTATACTCATGAAGGTAGCGATGGTTTATCAAATAGTGATGAAGATGAAAATACTAATGACTATAGACTTTTGATGGCTTATGAAGATGATGATTGTTTGGATGCTTTAGATGAAGATGACCTTTATGAAGAAATCTCTAAAATCAAAATCTATTTAGAAGAAAAGAATATGATTATATATACCTTGACATACCAACTTGCTGAAAGAGAAAAACACAATGAAAAACTAGAATGTGAAATTGTGGGTCTAAGAAAGGATCTTGAGAAAACAAAAGCTCTCAATATTAGATTTTCTAAAGGATCAAAAACCTTACATGAAATTATCAAAGTGCAGCGCTCTCCTCTGATAAAGACAGGTCTTGGATATATGAAGAAACATCTCAATCACAGAAGCTGTCAACCTTCACTAAAAGCTATCGTGATGCATAAAAGAGCAGTGAACACTTCGACAATTGTCAGCAAAGGCATAAAGTAGATCACCAGGTGAATCATGCTCAATTTACTTCAAGGATAAACAAAATCCACCATCAACCTCAGGTAACTCATACTCAATTTTCTTCAAATAATATCAATCAACAAGTTAGTAGGAGGAACTTCAACTACAATCAACAGGTCAGTAGATTTGATAATCGTTGGAACTTCTTTAATGGTCAATGTTTCTCATGTCATAATTTTTGACACAAAGGTACTCAATGCGTTTCTTACAAAACTATCATGACTAAGGAAGCACGAAATCAAAGGAATGTGAAAGGGATCAAGAAAAGTTCCTATAATAACTTTTCTCTTCTTGAAAATGAAATTGAATGCCTAATCTGTAACAACTTTTGCCATGAAGAATCTGAATGCAGGAGTAAATTTTGGCAAATAGCTCAAAAAGAGAAAAATCCATTAAATCTAAAAATATGGAGAAAGAAAGAACCACAAACAGAAAGATGTGGTATAGCCTTGTATGCAGAAGGACAAGAAAACCAGTGGTACATCAATAGTGGATGCTCAAAACACATGACAGGTGACAAAGAAAAACTACACTCATATAATGCCTTAGAAAAGGAAAAGAGTGTCTCATTTGGAAACGACACTCCTGCTATCACAAAAGGTAAAGGCTTTGTTTTCTTGAAAGAAAAATTTAAAGCTGGGAATGTTATGTATGTTGATAGCTCAAAGCATAATTTGTTGAGTGTGACTCAAATGTGTGATCAAGGAAATGTAGTGTTTCGATCAAATGGATGTGTTGTTAGTGAGCTTGATACAAGAGAAACCATGATTAAAGGGAAAATAACTCCAAACAACCTATACATACTCAAGGGAGGACAACAACAGTGCTATCTAAGCAAAAATGATGAAAACTGGCTATGGCACAGAAGACTGGGACATCTAAGCTTTTCTCAAATAAGAAAAGCATGCAGATTCCAAGTTGTTCATGATCTTCCAAATATCAACATTCCTGAAAATACTATATACAAATCATGTCAATTAAGTAAGCAAACCAGTTCTCAATTCATCAAAAAGGAAGGGTGAGCTAGTAAGCATCTTGAACTTGTTCATACTGATTTATGTGGTCCATCAAGTAAAAAGTCAGCTCATGGAGAAGAATACTTTATATTGTTCATTGATGATTTTTCCAGAATGTGTTGGATAGGTATTCTAAAGCATAAATATGAAGCATTGGAAAAGTTCAAAGCCTTCAAATCTTTGGTTGAAAATGAATCAAATCGCGAAATCAAATGCCTCAGATCTGATCGAGGAGGAGAATTTACCTCGAACGAATTCTTTGACTTTTGTGAACAACATGGAATAAAAAGGTAGTTCTCCACCACAAGGACTCCTCAACAAAATGGAGTGGTAGAAAGGATGAAGAAAACTATTCAACAAATGGCTCATGTTATGCTGGATGAATCTAGAACTCCTACAACCTTCTGGGGTGAAGGTGAATTCGTTGTTGTCATTATTCTCAATCAAGTAAATGTTCGGGTAAACAACACTCAAACTCCACATGAAATTTAGTATGGTAAGACTCCTACTATAAAATACTTCAAAGTTTTTGGAAACAAATGTTACATCAAAAGGACTGATGAAAAACTTAGTAAGTTTGAACCCAGAGCAGATGAAGGTATTCTTCTTAGCTACTCTTCCCGAAGTAAAGGATATAAATTTTACAATAAAAGACTTGGAAAAATTATTGAAAGTATTGATGTTGTGGTTGATGAAGCATGCAAGAATCCAAAACAGATAAAAACCGAAAATTATGACAATGAATAAGATGAGGATCATTTTCCCACATCAAATCACATTGATTCTGAAGAAGAAAGCAATGAAGCACTAGAAGAAGAGATAACGATCGAAGAAAAGACTCCATCCAAGTATGTTCAGAACAATCATCCAGAAGCTCAAATCTTAGGAGAAAAAGGGGTAGGTGTGCAGACTAGAAGAACCATTGTCGAAGCTTCAAGCTATCTAGCATTACTATCTTCCACTGAACCTCAAAATGTAAATGAAGCATGCAGAGATGAATGTTGGTTCAAGGCCATGAATGACGAACTTCAACAAATTGAAAAGAATAATACTTGGGAATTAGTTCCTAGACCTCATGTCAATAAGAATATCATAGGAACTAAATGGATATTAAAAAACAAGTTGAATGAAAATGGAGAAGTTATTAGAAACAAGGCCAGACTTGTTTGTAAAGGATATGCTCAACAAGAAGGTATAGACTTTGAAGCAACTTTTGCACATGTTGCTAGACTTGAAGCCATCAGAATATTTCTTGCTCTTTCTAGTTTCTAGAAATTCAAAGTATACCAAATGGATGTATAATCTGCCTTTCTTAATGGAGACTTAGAAGAAGAAGTCTATATTGAACAACCAGAAGGATTCATTCTTGGAAATGATGCAAAACTTGTATGAAAACTCAGGAAAGCTCTCTATGGTCTAAAACAGGCTCCGAATTGCCGTCTTGACAAATATCTCCACCAACAGGGTTTTTCAAAGGGGTCAGTAGATAGTAATCTATATACAAAGATGGACATTGATAAATTACTAATAATTGTTGTGTATGTTGATGATATCATTTTTGGTAGCAACGAAGAATCCATGAGTTAGAATTTTTCTTCAGTGATGCAGCAAGAATTTGAAATTTCCTTGCTTGGCGAGCTTACCTACTTTCTTGGTCTACAACTTCAGCAAAATAAAGATGGTATTTTTCTCTCACAAACCAAATATCTCAAACAGATCTTGAAAAGTACGGCATGGAAGATTCTAAACTAGTATGTACTCCAATGGTAACAGGATGTAGTCTCAACTCAAATGATGAATCTGTAGTGGTACATCAACGAACTTACAAATCCATGATTGGCAGTCTGCTTTATATAAGTGGCACCCGACCAGACATCATACATGTAGTGTGAAAAGTTTGAAGATTCCAAGCAAATCCAAAGGAATCTCACCTTCAGGAAGTTAAAAGGATCTTCAAATATCTTCAAGGAACACAGAACTTTGGTTTATGGTATCCTAGAGATACTGATCTTACACTTCATGATATATAGGTGAAGATTGGGCAGGAAGCGTTGATGACAGAAAAAGCACTAGTGATGGTGCATTCTATATGGGTTCCAGGTTAGTGTCTTGGTTCAGAAAGAAACAAAGCTCAATTGCATTATTTACCTCTGAAGCAGAATATGTGGCTGTTGCATCTTACTGCACACAATTACTTTGGATGATGCAAACCTTGCAAGATAGTCATATCACATGTACTCCACCAATCTCCATTCTAAGTGATAATACAAGTGCCATCAGTATTTCAAAGAATCTAGTAATGCACTCCAAGATCAAGCACATACCCATCAAATATCATTTCCTATGTGAATAAGTGTTAGAGCAAAAAGTCAAATTGGAGTATGTTCCCTCCAAAGAACAGGTTGTTGGTATATTCACTCAACCACTGCCCAGAGAGACATTTGAATATATCAGAGAAAAGCTGGGAGTAGTTTCTGCATCATCCTGCTGTTAAATCCTATTTTCAGAGAAAGGTGATTATATGCGAGTCTCATGATGTGTAGTCGCATACATACGTGAGTTTCTATGGACACAGTCACGTATATGTTGGTTTGAAGAAAAACAATGGGCCAGACTTGGGAAAAGGGGGGTTTGCTATGGTTTTGTCAATTATTTTCTCTATTTGATGGTGATTTCAATCTTCTGTTATAATGGTCCTCATAATGTTGTTGATCACTTGATGTTTATCTGATTGATGATGATGCTTTGATATCTCTTACTAACATATGCAATGATCAGATATGACAGTGAACAGGTGGCACAGGTTCACGGGGAGAACATGGTTGATGATATTTTGGGAACTAATGACGGACATATATAGGTTGCTAGTCCAAATTCTATTGACAAATGCTGCTGATGATAATTGTTTATGACTATCATGGTCTTGTTTAAGACATTTTGTCTCTATTATAAATGTCATGTATATCATTCAATGTAAAGGTCATATCAAGACTCATGATGTAATAATTAGTCTCTCTCTGTTGTAGTATTTTGATGATTCCCTTTTGGTCATATGATGTAATTTGTACCCCCACTATGCATGGGAAGGATGATGTAATATTTCAGTCATGTATAAACAATTGGTATATCCCCACTTGGTTGGGTGGATGAGTCAAATTTGGTATATCCCCACTTGGTTGGGAGATGGATGCATGTATGAGTCATTGATGATAGGAAGTTCATTTGTGTATAGAGTCATGTTCTTCTTTTAGAACATCTTTTTGTAGACTTTTCTTATGCTCAGGGGGAGCATGAACTTGATCATGGGAGCTCAATCAGCACTACAGCATATCAAAGAATTCATCACTTAGGAGGAGCATGACCCTTTTCTCTTGATGTCAAAGGGGGAGAGTGACTTGGTGTGGTTGTTGCCATCAAGTCCAAAGGGGGATATTGTTGGTATTATGATGTATGTATTGTACTTGATGGTAACCCACTTGTAGAAGAAAAACTCTCATGTATATGGTGACTAGATGAATCTACAGAAGAGATATTAGATGTGATAGAATGCATGATAGGAGTGTTTTCAAATATGATGAAATGCAGGGTATCTTCAAGGAATAAATTCATAAAGAAACTCACTCAGATGACAGATCACAGTACTGCGGGTTAACAGCACAGAGTTACAGATCAGACTACTCAGAATGAAGAAAGAGAGGTATACCCAGGTTCACCATTGACCAAGCCATGTATACACACGGGTTCACTACATACAAGTTGCGTATACGTACACATGCACTTTCACAAAAGGAAAAGTGCGTATACCTTGGAAAACTAAATGTTTGATCCAAAGTATTTGGTCCATGGTATTGGTCCAAGGTACTGGGTCCGAGGTATTGACCCCAGGTATTTGGTCCAAGGTATTGGTCCTAAGCGGTTTTGGTCCATGGTATTGAGAAAAGTCTAAAACTATAAAAGGAGGAGAAGATCATTAGGCCAAAGTGTGCAAGTATCGAATATCTGATATAGTGTGAGCTCTAATATGTAGGTTATTGGCTTATGGTGTCGTGTTTGATTTGAACCAAGGAAGAACCTTAGCGCTTGATGAAGGATAAGATCTAATGATGTTTCAGGATCTTAAGGCTTGAAGTGAATTATCTTTATGTGGTTTGATCATGTATCTGAATAACTGGTGCATGTTGTAGTCTATAAATATGATGATCTGGGTATGGTTGCAGTCTGGAACTGTTGTTATGTTTAAATAATCTTTTACAGATCTGTACACAGGTTCACTTTAGAAAAGGAGCATATACACGTTGGTTCTGCATATCAAAACAGAGTATACATCATAAATTTGATTTGCAGATATGTACATTGGTTCACTTTGAGGAAAGCGCGTATGCGCGTAGGTTCGACACATGGAAGGAACATACACCTTATAAAATATGTTTTCGTGGCTTCTATTTGCTGTTGCAGTGTTCTGGGTTATTACTTGGGTTCTAGTTACTGTATTATTGAGACATCATTCCAAATGATCAGAGTGATTGATTGATTCAGTTGTGGTTGGTTCAAAAGGAGATTGGTTAGATAATACTGATTCACCCCCCCTCTCAGTATTATTTCCAACACATTATACATTGGCAATTCAAACTTGATATCAAGCTTAAGCAAAGGCGACTTAGCATGTCCTCTTGGATATGTTGGAGGAATTGACCTAAGTGAAGGAGGTGAATATGGAGGTGAAGGAGGAGGAGTAGGTGGAGGCTTTTCCCCATTACCATCGTCATCTTTTGGTTATTAGAACTTTCTCATTACAACCCTGTTGTTATTTCATTATACAACACTTTCACCATCTCAATCAAATCAAAGAAATATTTTCTAAAATATCTATCATCCTGAAACATCAATTATTGTCCTTGTCTTTCTTCATGTGCCATGATTTGTGGAGAATGTGATCTTCATGAGAAAACTTGACTGTTAGGTTCTTCAAGTGATCATTCTCTGAGTCTTCTCAATATATACATTGTAAACATTCAAAAACCTTGCAAAATTTGTCCACCTTCAAAAGAAAGGACCATGCTCTAATACCAAACTGATCTAAAAATGAAAGTGAAGGTTTCATTTAACAACTTTCAAGCTAGTTTATGTCCTTTAGGAAATGTATTTTGGTTGCAAAAGTACACAAACTTAAGTTAATTTCCAAAAATTGTAACAGTTAAAAGAGGACAAAAGTGCAACATCAAACACAAGAAAATTGATAACGAAGTCCATGTATCTTGGGATACATCCCCAGCTCCAGCTTCTAGTGTTGACTACTTTATTTTATGCTCAAATTCTCAAAACAAGATTTAATTTGTAAAAACAACACTACCATTATGTCCAGAATTCTAAAAAATCCCCATCTAGGGAGTTGTTGGTAGCTCCCCTTTTTATAAATAAACAAGCTAAGGAACTCATTAGGATTCAAATTTTTATTATAGCTAAGAGACCATTGAGTTGAAGAACTTATGATTGTTATTTTAATGATGTATTTGACATTTCTGGAATGATAATGAGAAGTTCTCTTTTGATCCAGCACTAAGTTACTTCAGAGAGTTGAAGCTCTTGTGTTAGGGCCCAAATCTAGCAGTAGAGGCCCCTCTCATGTATCTATATTTCTTCTAGCCTAGAATTTTGATTAGTTGTTGCTGTTGAGTAGAAGCTTATTCATATTTTTGTTAGCTTTAGAAGGTTGATTATTTTTCACTTATTCATATTTGTATTAGCTTAGAAGGCTAATTAGTTGTCGCAGTTTAGTAGAGTAAAACTCATAAAAGAAATTGTGATTGTGACCCCTATCTCGTCTCCCTAATGGGAGCATGATTAGAGGACCCCACCATCACAACCCAAAAACAGAGTGTGATTTCATGTTCACTACCTAGATCAAGTTCTTGGCATTAGTTAGATAGTTTTCCAAATTCAAATCATCTTTTCCACATTTACTTGTAATATTTTGGAAATGAAAAGAGGAACATGTGCATGTGTTATTGCAGGTTTGTTGGATCTGTAGGCAAGGAATGCTTTCACCAAGTCTATATAGGAAATCTCCATCCTTTTTTTATGCATGCCAACCCATGGTATTAATCTCTATTTTTCGGTCACCGTGATCAACCATATTAGCCAAAATCTAGCCTTCTGGAAGTGTTGGGCCTGGCTAGGTGTGTTGAGCACCTTCCCTACATTCCCCACTTCTTTCATAAAATTTTCCATCACTTCACCCTATAATTCTTACCCTCTAAACCCTCTTAGCCAATTTCCTGTAGCATTTCAAGACATCCTGTAGGAGTTACAGGAATCATGTAGAAACATCTTGTAGCACACCTACAACAATGTGTTTTGACCCTATTTTGACCTGCAATGATAGCATAGCTTAGTTTAGGAGTAGGTTGGCCCTTCAGCTTGGACTCCATGACTAGAAGTACCACCTGGGCCATTCCCTTCATTCCTTTTCCTTTCCTACAATGTCAAATAACATTAGTTATTTCATTTTGAATTTAGGAATTAGAAATTTACTTAATCTGCAAGTGTAAATTAGTTAGTTAATGCAAGCCTATGACATACATTTTGTCACATTAATTACTGAGGGGCAAATATTATAAATGGATTGTCATTTTGTAGGAGTTTGATTTGGAATTCATCAAATCCAAATCAAATAAATCTCTAGTTTTTGTCGAGCTTCTTTGCGACCTTCCCTCTACCGATATCGATTCAACAACGGAGCCATCAATTTCGGATGAGTCTTTATTTCTAATTTTGTCATCTGACTCATGGTATGGAGATATATTGATCTATCTCCGGAACTGGAATGTTTCGGATTGTAGTCCTATGACATACATTTTGTCACGTCAATTGCTAGGGGGAAAATATTCGAAATGGATTGTCATTTTGCAAGAGTTTGAGTTGGAATTCATCAAATCCAAATCAAAGAGATATCTAGTTTTTGTCGAGCTTCTTTACGACCTTCCCTCTACCGATATTGATTCAACAACGAAACCATCAATTCTGCATGAGTCTCTGTTTATGATTTCGTCATGTGACCCATGGTATGGAGATATACTAATCCATCTCCAGAACCAAACTTTTCGGCCTGATACCTCTCGCTCGCAACAACGACTCATACGATACCAAGCCAAAGATTATCTAATCATTGATGACACTCTTTAATTTCATGGTATTGATATGATTTTATGGAGGAGCCTCACCCATGAGAAAGCTGAGAAAGTTTTGAATGATTCCCATTCTGGTGCTTATGGTGGACATTTATCTGGTTATGCTACCGTACAGAAGATTCTCCATGTTGGTTAATTTTGGCCAACCATATTCAATAATTGCATTATTGTTGTCAGAAGTTGTCATGCATGGCAGATCTTTGACCGTAAGACTCGATTACCACCTGCAACACTACATCTTATTGTCGTTGTTGGACCATTTGAAAAATGGGGCATTGATTTAAGGACATGTAACCCTACCTCGGTCGAGGGGCATGGGTATATTATTGTCGTCGTGGACTATTTTATGAAATGGACCGAGGCCATGCCTACATTAAACAATAGTGGTGAGACGACTACTCTTTTTTTCTTTAACCATGTGGTTGCACAATTTGGTGTACTAGAATCTATAGTTACAGATCATGGTTCGCATTTTCGTAGCCATATGATGACTGAATTGACTGCCAAGTTAGGAATTTCCCCTGATAGTTCTACTCTTTATTATCCACAAGCTAATGGAAAATTTGAAGCTATCAACAAAATCCTTAAGCAAATGCTTCAACGAATGATAGGAGTTCATAAATGAAATTGCAAGCTAATCATATACTCGGCTTTGTGGGCTTACCAAACCTTGGTGAGAAATGAAACTGGATTCACACCTTTTCAATTAGTGTATGGATGTGGAGGAAATCTTGCCTGTACAATGTGAAATTTCATCATTAAAACTCACGATTGACCTGTTACCTGACACTTCTGATGAAGAAGCACATTTCTTATAACTCATCCATCTCGATGAAACACGTCATGAAGCCGCATTGGCTAACAAAGTACATAAGAAACAAATAAAGGCGCAATATGACTGAAATGTCAAGCCTCATATTTTCTAAAAAGGAGACCTGGTCTTGCTTTATGATTAGGAAGATGATAAACTAGGAGTAGGGAAATTTGAACCACTATGGATGGGCCCCTATATTGTCAAGCATGTTTTGGCGAAAGGCGCTCATGAGTTAGTTGATTATGATAATATTCTATTGTCGCAGCCCCGAAACGAGTTGTATTTGAAATGTTACTATGCCTCATTTTGCATAGTAATAAACATTGTATATATGCTTTGATTGCATGTGTGTGTTACAGTGTGACTTTTAGAGTTTTTATGTGGTTAAGTGATCTGCTTTGAATTTGTTGCAGATGTCGAAATCTTTGGAACCATTTGTTGGTTATACCGATGGTGCTAGTCATAGTACACATAACCTATCTTCTGTAGCATGGGCCATATTCACTCCAAGTGGCGAGTTAGTTATTTTTCAAGGGATTTGTATCGGTCATTCTACAAACAATATCGTTGAGTATAGCGCATTGATCGAACTCCTCTATGATGCCATTTCGCTTGGCATTCGCCAAATCATCATTAGGATGGACTCAAAACTTCTCATACTGCAACCTACAAATGTTTATACCATTTGAAATCCAACTATTTATCATATGTTCCTTAGAGTTCATCTCTTGGAAAGACATTTTGATTACATGGAATATCAACTTTCCAAGAACTTTAACACATTGACTGATTCATTAGCAAACTATGTGTTAAACAAACATTTATGACACATGTAAAAGTAAATTTCCAATTCACATCAATAGTTTAATAGGATAACACATAACCATATAAAAACACTGAAAGTAAAATATATAAATGTTTAAACGATTTTACAAAATTTGTGTCCAAGACATGTTGGTCATTTGACCTCAAAACTGAAAATGCATATAGAAAAACATCCTAAGTAGACCTAATGATTCTCATGATAACAGGTCACAGCCTGAGCTATCTTGCGCAATAGCCTCATCCAACAGCTAGGTACACCAACAATATGGCGTTGCAGCTGTTGGTGCACTAAGATGTATTTTTACAAGCAATCTTAATTCCTACATTAATTGTAAACCCAAGGTAAACCTTTTTATCTCAAGAGTGTTAGCACAATCTATGTAGTGAATTCAAAGGTTAACTAAAGGTAAATCGTTGCAATCACTAATAAATATATTTTCAACTTAAGTCACAGAAATCCTAAACAAATAAATAAGGGAAAAATAACTCTGAAATAACGCTTTACACACTCTAGAATTTCGTTTACTTATTCCAAAATTAAATGAGTTTTAATGTGACGGCAAAGAATCACACTTGGAAAACTTCAAATAGAATTAAATCTAACTCGCTCGATCAAGAAAACGAACTGTAACAACTGAACAACAATGTTAATCTATCACAAATCAGAATTGAAAGACAAATCCTAATTGATCAACAATCTCGTTTGAATGACAATTCTCAATTGAACAACAATCTCGATTGAACGACAATTCTTAATTGAACGACAATGAAGCAAACACGATAAATGACTTCTAAACAACAACTGTTTTCTGTCAGCAGACTATGGAAATTAATTGACACTATCTCTAAGATCTATGGTATCATAACTTAGAAGGAACAACAATCTACTCTGAAACTAATATAACCAATCAAATCAAAGCATTATTCAGATACATCACACGACTAAGTATGAATCGAAATGAACATCAATATAAATTGAAATCGCCAATCCTCACGATAGGAGAAATAATATTAACTTAATATTAACAATCAATAAATATTCAAATGGAAATATTATAACACAAGAAAGCAATATAACTTCTCTTGACCGGGCCCAGAGTCGCCAGAAGTCTCCACTAAGGAATGCTCAGAATATAAGTGAAGATCAAATGCGATCTTTCATTAATATGAGTAACGAGATTACAACATCACTAAGATAACACTAGGATATGTCTAGAAAAGAATGATTATACATTACATAAGTATGAACTGAACTTTGTTTTTCGTTCGGCCTTATATATAATAGTAAGAGACAAAACTAGATAAAAACGAATCCTCGCGATCAGGGGATCCTGAGGATTTTGCAATACATAATATGACTCTGTCATGAAATATTATTGGTCTGCCTGGTCTCTGGTTGCCTTACCTGCATCGGAAGTTGTCTTTCACTTTTATGGCCCGGTGCTACTTTGTCAAATGAACGAAAATTGACCAATTCGCGTACTCTGCACACAAGGATAGTAAAAAGTCAGTTTCTGTTGCCATATTTATCGAAATTGTTACCAAGTTCGTTTATCCAACTTTAGTTGTAATTTCATTTATTTCATTTCATAAATAGAGATAATCGTGTAAGGATAAATATGAAATAAAGCAACTACTAAGGAGAAAATATACCTTTTTCTTGACCCAACGTACTCTCTATCTTACCTTGTTTCATGTCCTCATGCAATTAAATAGTTGATCTATAGCTGAGTTAGGGAGTAGGAAGAATATACCTCCTCCTTATAATGTCTGAAGCCATTTTTCTTCTTTAATATAATAAAATCCTGGGTAACATCCTAATCCTTCAATGTGTAATCAAAACAATACTTATCTAGAGGATACCATATGATTGGAGTCCTATACCAACATCCTATCCATTCAAGTCCCATATTCAAAATCATATTATTGTATTTATAGAAATGAGAGGAGGTGGATTTAAAGTTCTGATATCCAAATGGTTCTCAATTTCTAACAGTAATGCTGGAGGATTCCCAACTTTGCCTAGCTGTAGATAATGCTTCCTCCTTAATCTCTTGGAAATACTCATTTCCAACTTGTACAACATCTTTATGGAATGGCCCCAATTGGCCTATAATACCAGCTCGTTTCATGAATTTATTGTGTTTACTCAAGAGCTACAGGGGTTTGGTTGGTTACCCTCTCACCCATAGGTCAATTCCTTATTCATGCCTCCTAAAAGTATTGTTGGCCTTGGCCCACTTGAGTTGATTAGTAGCAAAAGAGAGAAATGCCTAGAGTTGCACATCCCCTATAAAGGGGCCAGGGCTATTGTTCCTGTCGTCTTCCAAAAAGAAATTGTGTGTATATGGCTCCCAAAGGAGGCATTGTACCTGCTCGTTCTGTTCTCTAAATCATTTGACAAAATCTGGAGTGGTTTTGATTTCCACAGGCTTACCAGCCTTATTAGATTTGGATTTTAGCAGTAGGAACCTTTCTAGGAGGTATAGGGCATAATTTGTAGCAAGGGCTCTACCTGACAAGGTGTTTGAATAGAGAGAGAAGAAAATTTCCAACTTCTCTTTAGCCTTCTATAATTTCTCTCGTTCTTTCTCAACCTTTTTATGTTCAGCCCTGAACTGAGCAAAGGTTTCATCCTTAGTTATAGTTAGTGCCGCAAACTTTTTCTTTAATTCTTAATGTATCTTTAGGGGCACTACCTCCTCCTTGTATTGAGCTAATTCCTACTACGCCTTTTGTAATTCTTTCTATAGTCTGCAAATAAATGCTTCCCTAATTAAGGGAGTATAGGAAGGTGTTTCTTTGGTTTGGGTTTCTTCTTCCTGGGTCTCCATGGGATCGGTCTGAACAGTAGCTTCAACTACCTCTCGAATCATGCAATGATTAATTGGAATGTCCTCTTCATCATTTGTTTGAATAGTAGTATCCATGGTAGGGTGGTCCGTTTGGGTCTCCCATGAGAAAACACAGGGGTCCTTGGTTTTCATTTCAACATCTTCTACAAGGCACGGCTAAAAGATCCTCAGTTTGGGCCTTAACATTCCTTCCAGAAAAATGATTTGTTTCTGTGCCTGTGGTCTCTTTTTCTACTTTCAAATTCTTGGCTCTAATGGCCTCCTTTAACCACTACCTTAGTTTCCCAATTATTCGCTTCTGTTTCCTATACTTCTTAAGTACCTTTATGAGCATGTCCCTGTAGGACTTCTTTATCCCATGACTTCCAACCAATGATGGGTTAACTGCATTATCCTCTAGTTCCTATACAGGTGGTAATGTGTCGGCATCATAGAGGGTTCCATCTGGAACTATATCTCCCGAGGGAGCTTCATCTTCTAACTCTACCTTATCATGGATTTCTCTTTCAGGAGACCCTAATACAACACTGTCTCCTGCACAATTTTCATCCTCCGGATTTTATTCTAGATAGGCCTCATCCTCATGGGACTTAGAAAAAATAGTGTTACCTGGTTTATTTTCATCTAGCAGGGTTTCATTTACAGGGTTTTCTTTAGCTGGGGGGTCCACTGGACCGGTGTCTGCTGCCTGATTTCCTCCTTTAGTGACATCTTCTTCATGTATCTCCGCTTCAAGGGGTTTTCCACAAAAGGAATTGGTTCCCTCTATTCTTCCACGAAATCAGTGCATGGTAGGTTTTGCTCACGACCAAGGTTTTCAGCAGGGGTAGACTAGTTGGGGATACAATTCTGTTCCTCAACATCCCTGGATTGTTCTTTACCTTCTCCAAATATCCCCATGTTTTCCAATACCCTGGCCACTTCCTCCTCATAGTCTTCCAAAGGGGCATTTTGCGGACTTGCAAGTGGTGTGCGGGATGGTCCAGCCTCATCTGTTTGAATTGGGATGCTTCGCTAAGCTCTCACTTGCACAGAGTACCTACATTTTTCTGGGTTCAGGGGTATGGAGTAATTATTTCTTTTCAGTGTCTTTCTCGGACCTGTAGTTCTTGGCCCTTGCTACTCTGTTACTGTGTTTTCTAGGGTTGGAGCCAAGGTAGAATTTATAACATTATCCCAATTTAACTTCTTTTGGGCCAGTCCATTCATAATGATTAATTTAATTAATTGGTGATGGATTGTTACTTTGTGTGGGTCCTTGGCTATCCTAACTTGATAGGTGACGTCATGTAATAGGGAATTCAAGTAAAACGACAAATTAACTGAAGATTCTCTTTTAAAATGGCTAGAATTTTCAATTGGTAGACTTTACCACATCGTGTCGACCATCGTAGGTAATGTATCTTTGCACGATGATGGCCTATTCTTGACACAACTACCTTAACGCCAAAGGATGGATCCCTTTTCCTGCTTGCACCAGTTTCTCTCTTAGATCCTAGAATACTTCAATCGCATTGTGCAGAAGGACATGTTTTTCTGTCCATTTGGTTCCTTCAACTGGAATTTAGTGACTTTGGCTATGACTGCTTCAAAACTGTTATACTTCTTCCTCTGACTGTGGATCTACCATTCCGTAAATTCTGCAGAAATTCCAACATCAGCCCCACATGAAAATCCTGCAACCTATTCAGATATTGCATCCATCTTGCGTGCTTGAGAATTGCACGAGCTTGATCCAATACCATAAGTACTGGAGGTTCATTCCTCATAGCTCTTCCTCCCATGGTTGTTGTACCTATAACTAATTTGCTTGTATGTAATTGTCTTAAACTTCGATAATTCAAAACAGCAACAAGAAAATGTTACAACAATTAACCAAGAAATGGTGATATTTTGGGATTTAATATCATATTTTGTTAAGTCATTGGTCCCATCAACCATACTTAATGTAGGATCATGAGTCTACATGCCAGCCATAATGGTTTTTGTCCTTACCCCAATCAGAAATACTTATTACTTATTACTCATTCATAATCATCATTCAGTCCTTCCCCGAAAGTTAATTCAAATTATTATCACAGAATTGTTCTTAACTATCACACATGTCATGCGTACACAGGCCATCCTCCTTTTGACTAGAAAATGGCGTGCACGTCCTTTCAGCATGTGAAAATCAAGAAAAATCATTAATAAGACATAAATGTCGGCAACCAATTCTAAAACCAACATGTTAATCAATAAAGCAATTAAAGTAATACACATCATTGGATGTGAAATGGCTGAAAAGAAATTAAAACAGAGATTTTAATACATTATGTCAAAATATTTTCGCTGGAAAATGTATTAATGACAAAGGCATAATCGACGGTATATATTAATGACAAACGTAAAATGATTGGACAATTTGGAATATAATGAATATATGATATAAGTTTACCATGCAGATCGGCTTGTAAGAGTGCTGCTAAAATGGAAAATTCCCTTTAGAAACAAATCCATAGGTGAAAAGAGCTTAGGAAACATTTAGCAGTGTAAGATGATACCTCAATACCATATGTAGAGCCACTATTTCCAGCAGGCATTCATAGCCTCAACAGGGTTGCTTTTTAAGCCCAGAAATGAGCCAGAGTCCTCCTTTTAGAATGTAGATGGTTTTTCTTTTTCTTGTCATAAAGAGGCAACTATGTTGGCATGGTGACCAAATTACCATAGTGCAATTCACCAGGATATAACAAAGTGATCAAGATCGCTTGTGATGAGGCCCCTGCCCTTCTGACAATTTTAAGAATGAAGAAGGTCATTACCTTGATTTGGTAGTCAAATTGGAATGTCACTTGTTATATCCTAATGGTCATGGTAGGTTGGCTCGTGATGAGACCCCCTATCCTTTTTAAGACAATGTTTGATTCTTTTTCACATCTCATTATGTCCATTTTTCTAGTGGACTTTTTATTTTTTAAAGAGAGGGAGGCCCATTTGCTCCTTAAGAGTCAGGGATGGTGTAAGAAGTAAGAAGATGCCAATGAAAGTTTATACTCTTACCCCCATATCATCATTTTAATGAGATTTATCAAATTGACAGTATAAAAACATAAGCCAGCATGGTTTGAAAATAATGAATTATTTTATGATGTGTCCAAAGAAGAGATGTTTAATCAGTCATTATAAAGATACACCATATCAGCTTTGGAAAGAAGATACCTATCAAACGGTTGCATGAGTCATAATGATATTGTTATTACTGTTTTTTTTCTTACATCAAGCACAAATCCATTCAAATGGTGTTTATTCACAATACAAAGGAGAAAAAAAAAAATATGACTTCATGATCGTTAAGAAAAATTCACAATTTATTCTATGAAAAAGACAAAAAGGGTTGCTCAATTGATTGAACAACAATTGGTCAATCGTTTGAACAACACAAATCACAAATAGAAGTGTTGTTCAATCGATTGAACAACAAAAAAATCCCAATTGTTGTTCATTCAATTGAACAACAATCATTCAATCGTTTGAATGGAAAAAACAAAAACAAAAATGTGTTGTTCAATCAATTGAATGACAATCATTCATTCGTTTGAACGGCAAAATGACAAAAAAAACAAAAAAAAAAACAAAAATTTGTTGTTCAAATGTTTGAACATGGGTCGTTCAATCATTGGAATGGAAAAATAAAAACAAAAATGTGTTGTTCAATCGATTGAATGGCAATCATTCAATAATTTGAATGGCAAAATCAAAGAAACAAAAATGTGTTGTTCAATTGATTTAATGACAATCGTTCAATCGTTTGAAAAAAAAATGTGTTGTTCAATCGATTGAACGGGAATCGTTCAATCATTTGAACAACAATTATCAAGCAATAAAAATTCTCATATTTACATGGTAATGTATACTCATAATTGTAACCAATAAAAAATAGTATATACAATATTTACAATTTCTAACGAGATCTCAATATTTTGAAAGAAAAGTTGTAGGGTCATCACTTCCCACAGCTAAAATTTGCATGGAGGGGTCCTCGCGTACCTGCTCAATGAAAGACTCCTTGGTGAGCGGTTTGTGATAGAGGCGTACTTGATGTGCATTTACCTTAAAAGAATGGCCAGATCTATCAATGGTAACCAAGGTAAGAGTACCATTGCTATGCACTTCTTGAATCTCATAAGGGTCGAGTCATGTTGTTTGCAACTTGCCCAGGAAAACTTGGAATCTAGAATCGTAAAGCAGTGCCCAAGCCCCTTTTTGAAACAATTTCTTCTTGATAAGGTTGTCATGCCATTTTTCCCTTTTTTTTTGAATTATTGCAGTCTGTTACAAAGGAAGAAGTCGAGCCTCGTCCAATTCATTAATCTGTTGGAGTCGCTTGGTCTGGGCTTCTGTTAGGTCCAACTCTACTTCATGGGGCATCCCTAAAGTCTTTATTTCAAATTCAATCAGAAAAATAGGTTCTTTGTCGTACACAAGCTGGTATGGAAAGTATCTAGTAGTATTCCTCCAAATCACATGATAGGCTCACAAGGCCTCTGGCAGTATAAATGCCCAGCCTCGTCGGTGTGTTGAGACTATCTTGGTTACAATTGCTTCAATGACCTTACTGATGCTTTCAACCTGCCTATTCTCCTGCAGGTGATATGGGGAAGTGATCATGTGCATAATATGATGATTCTTAAGAGTGGTAGTAATTTTATCTCTTGTAAATTTCCCTCCCCCATCTATGACCACTTCGTGCCGTAACCCATATCGCACAAACAATCCAAAAAGGAAGTTAATCATAGCTTCCTCTGTGGCTCTTGGTAAATCTATTGTTTCCACCAATTTTGTCACATAATCCATGGCAACCAGTATGTAGGCCTTTTGATTGGATGGCGGATGGAATGGGCCAATGAATTCTAAAGCCCACCTTTCGAAGGGTTCTATGACTAACTGAGGTTGTAGAGGCATTTGATCAAATTGGCCAGGCCAGCCCATCCTTTGACAGCTATAGCAAGCCTAGGCATATTTCTTAGCATCCTTAAAAATAGTGGGCCAATAAAAGCCCATCTGTAATACCTTATGCCCTGTCCTTCGATCTGCAAAATGTCCCCCACAAGGCTCGTCATGTCAAGTTTTCAGTATGTCATGAATCTTATCTTCAGACCCTATATGGAAAAGATATCTGCCTATCCAACAAAATCGGGCGCTGCGTTGAACGATCAACTTCCTTTCTCTTGTTGTCAAATGCCTGGTTAGCTTCCCGACTGCCAGATAATTTTCCACATCTGCGTACCATGGCATCTTGACTGCCACGGAAAATAGATGTTCATCCATAAATTGGTCGTCTACTGCTATTGGATCATTCATCTTCGAAATTTGTGATAGAAAGTCAACAACTGGGTTTTCCTTCCCTGGACAATCCTTGATAATAATATCGAACTCCGACAAAAGCAATATTCATCATGTTACTCAACCATTTGTGATAGGTTTATTAGCTAGATACCAAATCGAAGAGTGAGAAGTGTATAGAAAGACTGGGTAGCTAGTTATATAGTGTTTAAAGTTGTTTATTGCATAGATAACAACAAAAATTCTTTTTCCGTCGTTGTATAATTAAGTTTTGCAGAAGTGAGATTTTTGCTAATATAATATATAGCATAATGTTTCTTGTCCTCCTCCTCGCCAAGAAAAATGCATATAGCTACATCTGATGCATTCGTGGATATGTGAAAAGGCAACCACCAGTTTGGTCCTTGCAATACTAGTGTTGTTGAGACTAGTTTCTTTAAACATGTAAAAGTTGTGCCACATTTGTCAGAACAACTAAAATCAACATTTTCAGTCAAATCATATAAAGGCGCAAAAATTTGTGAATTTTTTTTAATAAACCTACGATAATAGCCTGCATATCCTAGGAAGCTACATACTTCTGTCTGAGTGCAGGGAGTAGGCAGTAAAATAATTACCTAAATTTTTGCTGGGTCTACCTGTATTCTTGTTGTAGAGATGTAGTGTCCCAAGATTATGCCCTTGATCATCATCATGTGGCACTTGACATTTATTAAACATATCTTGGTAGCAATGCATCATTCTAAGACTTTTTCTAATGTTTTCAATGCTTGGTCGAAGTCATCCCCATATGGGGTAAAATCATCCATATACACCTCAAGTCCTTCATTTATTAAATCAGCAAAGATGCCGAGTATAGTTCTCTGGAATGTAGCTAGGGAATTACAAAAGCCAAATGGTAATATTTGTACATGAATGTACCCCAAGGATAGGTGAAGGTTGTTTTATCTGGGTCTTTAAGGGTGATCTGAATATGATTGTATCCATTGAAACCATCTAAAAATGAAACGAATTGCTTCCCTGCCAAAGTATCAAGGACCTGATCAACAAATTCTAGGGGGGAATGATCTTTATGTGTCACCTTGTTCAACTCCCTATAATCTACACAGTTACGCAACTTCCCATTTTTCTTAGGGACGACCACCAAATCCATTTACTGTCTGAGATAGGATAAATAAAGTTTACACCCAACAACTTCTGTAACTCTTCTTTCACAACGTCCTTGAGATGAAGATTCAATCTCCGTTGGGGCTGTTGGATGGGTCAAGCATCCTTCTCAGTATAGATGTGGTGTGTACATCGCTGTGGGTCTATTCCTTTCATATCAAGATAATCCCATGTAAAATCCCCTTTATATTTCTGCATGACTTGTATGAGCTTTTGTTGCTGATCGCTATCCAAATCATCATTAATATTTAGAATTTTTATATGTTTGATCTCTATCAGTTTGTTGTTATGAACAATGATCATCTGAATATGTTGATCATCGGTATCCTTCAGAGGATCCTCCATGGCTTCATTATCCAACATTGCTTTCAAAATTTAACACTCATTGCTCACATTAGCAGGCTGATTCATAAAGATATTAAGAACGTTGTCTTCAGTCTGATCTTTAAATTCTAGTGCCTCTGATACTATGAGTGGTGAACAGATGCTTTCCTCCAGGTACACTGGTGGTTGTTTACATATATTTACAATGGGTAGACTTGGCTTGGAAAGAGGATATAACACAAGATTTTTTACAGCATCCCCCTTCGCAATAGTCATGTAGCCTTCTCGACAGCCAATATAAGCATTAGCTGTCGCAAGCCAAGGTCAACCTAGAATCAGAGGGTGCCCGTCTAATCTACTCTTTGGGTTTACGATAAGAAAATATACTGGATATTCCCACGAATCAATAGAAACTGTGATATCCTGTAAGGTTCTTTCTGGCCTTACCACTGAACGATTAGCAAGTTATAATAGAGTGGTGTTTGGTTCTAGGGCTATAATACCAAGTGCTTGACAGGTTTTTGTTGTTAAAATATTAATGTGTGATGATACGGCCTGACCTCAATATGAGTTCATTGCATTCTTTCTGCTCAACCTCATAATCTGAGCTTACAATAATCTGCACCAACTAGACCAGTCTATTATTAGGATTTGGATTCGATTGATCTAGAAATTGAGGCCACAAAAGAGGTTGGGGATTTTGTTGTAATGTATAAGGTGTTGATATTGTAGGTTGAGGCTGAGGACATGCCCGCATAAGTGCGTTAGATATCCCTAGAGGTCACTGCCAATTTGTAGACCAATCCAGATTTTGAGAGGTAGAGGCATGCCACTGGGATTGATAGGGATTGCCCTTCTAAACATGAGTAAAAGGAGAATTTGGTCAACCATTACCCGGAAAAGATTACGTTGGCTAGGATGCCATAGGGAATGGTTGGGTTTGCCAACTTGGGTAGGGTGATTGGCACTGCCATGCTGTCCCAAGGTTCTGTTGCTGATTAAACTACGAAGAAGGAAATAACTAGGATGTGTCTTGTGTCATACCTATAGGTTTAGCCTGCCACTATCGACGTTGGTTCATCTGATATACCAGCTCTGTTTCATCTTATGCTTCCTTGAATACTACTTTCAACCCCAACAATGATGGAAATTGTTCAGTGGCGTGCTCTTTATTACAGATAACGCATGTCTGCACCATGTCTAATTGGCATTCCCATTGGTTGTGCTTCTTTTGACAACGTGGACAGAATATAGCCAAGTTTTGTTTTGCCAAGGCTTTTTTTTGTTTAGCCTGTAAGACGTCCAACTACATTGTGGGAGTGCCCAGGATGTCTATCTTAAAATATTCCAAAAGGTTACCGATTTCCATCCATGTTATACCTCCACTGTGTGGTTTGCTTCCCCTACTCATGGAATCTTGGCTTCCTGCTCCTATACATCTACTTCCTCGTGAACACCTGATAGAAAAGTGAATGATTTCATCATAATATTCTTGAGAAATATCTCCTTTTACCATTAAGTTTAGAGTTCCTACCCATTCCTCTTTCATTCCTTTAATTAAGATAGCTCTTAGGACTTCTTTCGGTAGGGCAGTGTGTGGAGACCTCTGCAAATTATGATTAAATCATTCTACATATTTTTCTAGTGTTTCATTACCTTTTGCAGTCATCTTAAATCTTTCAATTCCCTAGTCTTACAAAAGTGCTGGTATCTTTTGATGAAGGAGGTTTTCATCTCGTCTTAAGAATTAATAGTTCACCCACATAGACCCATAAACCATCTTAAGGCTGCTCTTTTTGGAGTGGAATGGAACAATTTTAGCTTTTGGGGGTCAGTGGTGTAGTCATACCCTCTACATAAGATATCAAACTCAAATAGGAAAGCATCGAGATCCTTTGTGTTCATCCCATGGAAATTTTGGATGGTCTGCAGAGGTATAGCCTTCATGGGGGCATTGGCCACTTGGTCGACTATGGGGTACTCTAATGTCAAGGTTTGACCTTGAGGTGGCTGATCTTCCATTTGGTCAAAGATGTGCCAATAGCCTTTGGGAATTTCAAGGGGTGTTTTTTGAGTAAGCGGAAGATTAGCAACCTGATCTGGCTTTGAGGCACTACCTAGATCTAGGATCACAGGAGATCCTTGTTCAGACAACTGTGATTCTTCCTTTGCAATCCCACTAGTTTATCCTTCTCCTTCTCTGTTACATGATTTTCCCTCTTGTAGAGGATCAGAATGTAAACTTATTGTAGCTTGAAGACTCTGTTCTGATCCTCCAACTTGGCTTTCAGTCTTAGCATAAGTTGCAGATGTTGAGCCTACTATTTGAGGGATAATAGTAGAACTTTTTCTAGGTATTTCGTGGAATCCTAGTGACACTTGAGACTTTGCTTTTCCTACGATTTCGTCTATAAAGTTCGTTCTCCCAAGGTTCACCGATCCTTTGGCTTTTGCAGATATAGGTGGGGGGTTCTACTCTTTTTCTATCTTTCTATTCCTAGTCATTCATAAAAACCAATTCATATTTAACCTCTAAGCCTTTGCTAAAAAGTGGGCTGGTAAGCAAGCACTTTACTTGCTAGGTACATAGGTTCTTACCTTCCCTTTCTAAAACCCAATTATTTCACAACAAGATAAAAGGAAATCACTTGAAACACTCTCCCCAGAAATGGTACCAAAATGTTGGTGCACTAAGATGTCTTTTTTACAGGCAATCTTAATTCCTATATTAATTGTCAACCCAGGTTAAGTCTTTTTATCTCAAGAGTGTTAGCAAAATCTATGCAGTAAATTCAGAGGTTAGCTAAAGGTAAATCGTTGCAATCACTAATAACTATCTTTTCAACTTAAGTCACACAACTCTTAAAGAAATAACTAAGGGAAAAATAACTCTGAAAGAACTCTTAATACACTCTGCAATTTCGACTACTTATTCCAAAATTAAATGAATCAGAATGTGAATGCAAAGAATCATGCTTGGCAATCTTCAAATAGAATTAAAGCTAACTCACTCAATCAAGAAAGAGTACTATAACAACTGACGATAATGTTAATCTATTTCAAATGAGAATTGAATGAAAAATCCTAATTGAACAACAATCTCGATTGAATGGCAGTTTTCAATTCAATAGCAATCTTGATTGAACGACAATCAAGAAAGCACGATAAATGACTTCTAAACAACAACTGTTTTCTATTAGCAAACTATGGAAATTAATTGACACTATCTCTAAGATCTATGGTATCATAACTTAGAAGGAACAACAATCTACACTGAAACTAATATAACCAATCAAAGCAAAGCATTATTCAGATACATCACACGACTAATTATGAATCGAAATGAACAACAATATGAATTGAAATCGTCAATCCTCACGATAAGAGAAATAATATTAATTGAATACTAACAATCAATAAATATTCAAATGGAAATATTATAACACAAGAAAGCAGTAGAACTTCTCTTGATCGGGCCTAGAGTCTCTAGAAGTCTCCGCTAAGGAATACTCAGAATATAAGTGAAGGTCAAAGGTAGTCTTTCATTAATATGAGTAACCAAATTACAGGATCATTAAGATAATAGTAGGATATGTCTAAAAAATAATGATTATACATTACATAAGTCTGAACTAAACTTCGTTTGCCTTTTGGCCTTTTATATAATAGTAAGAGAGAAAACTAGATAAAAGAGAATCCTCAAGATCAGGGGATCCTGAGGATTTCGAAATACATAATTTGATTCTGTCATGAAATAGTATTTGTCTGCCTGGTCTCTCGCTTCCTTGCCTACGTCAGATGTTTTCTTTCCCTTTAACGGTCTGGTGCTTCTCTGTCAAATGAACAGCAATTGACCAATCCACATCTTCTACACACAAGGATAGTAAAAAGTCAGTTTCTAGTGCAAGATTTATCTAAATTGTTACCAAGTGCTTTCATCCAACTTTAGTTGTAATTTCCTTTATTTTAGTTCATAAACAAAGATAATCATGTAAGGATAAATACAAAACAAAGCAATTACTAAGGAGAAAATATACATTTTTCTCGACCCAATAGCAACCTCATCGTTAACTCCTTGATCTGAACATCCGAAATAACAAGGGTTAATCCCTCTATATGATCCTCTAACTTTGCTAGTGTTAAGGGAAAAGTTCCCCTAGGGTCTTGGGCTGATACCCTAGCAGACCAAAAGTTGTCTATACAGAGAAACACACATTCCATACAACCATAATGCTAATATAAGTAAACTATAGGATAAGGGGTGTACCTGAGGTCCTACGTTTGAGAAGGTCCTTCTAGGGTCCAAACCCTTCTTGGAGTTCCTTTTGCTCCTTTGACCTGCAAAACAACCAATTCAAGAAAGTATAACAGTATATGGACTAAACATTATAAAGAAACCATCTTCATCTTATAAAGAAAGGTAGTTAGTTATCCAATTAAACAACCATTCACATATGAATTCTAACATGAATATCATAAACATGAAGAAGATTTATATCAGGAACAAAGACATGTGTTTCTTTTATTATAGACAAATAAAGTACATAAATAAATAATTTCACCTGAGTCGTCCTTTCGCAGGCTCCAAGTGGAACCATCCTCTGGATTCGTCCAGTCTCAAGCCTTTAAAAAACTCCTTCCATGACTTACTCCAAGATATCACAAGTAGTAGATCGACATCATCACACAAGGAAACAAGGGTTTCCTGTAAAAATGGGGGAAGTGCAGAAGGCACAAGGATCTTCAGACCTGGTTAGGGAAATCTCAGCATAATAACCTTTCTCTCTCTTCTCTCCTCTCTCCCTCTTACGCCTTCCCATTGAAGCCTTTTTATACTTCTCTCAAAGTACTTTTTTAGTTGGAAATTCATTGGGAACAGTTGGGCCACAGGTACTAACAGGTGATCAGCAGGTAAAACCCGCGATCCCCGCTCGAAATTAAAGAGATTTTTTTTTGTGTGTTTTAAGAAACATACGCGGGTTGGGTATACACAGACCTGCGTATATATGCATTTAGCTCAGGGCAATGTCACGTATAGGGAATAAAACACTGTTTTTTAAATTTTGGACCAAGTCTGGAAGGAGGGGTTGCCTTGGGCCATGAGTGCAGCATCACAAACCCCAAGAGTAAGATTTGGAGCTATAACAGATGCCCCCTAATATATGAGGTCAGAAGGGGTACATGATGGCCGAAATGTATTAAGCAAGTACATGGAAAGGAAATCTGTCAAAAACCGAGAAGGACTTTACCAGAGTTCAGCCTGCCAAGCCACAAAAGGAGATTAGAAAGAAACACTGTCTGAGGCGAGCATACCCATGCTCAGAGAAAGTAAAGCATGTCCGCATTTCAAGTACAAGGAGATCCACTAAGTATACAAGTATAAAGAACATGAAAACACATAATGGATCATCTGATCATGATCGAACAAGTACATTTCTGAATATCACATATTAGAATGTCAATGATGCTGAAGAATGAACCGGATCACTGATATCAAAGACTAATCACAAAAGGTACCAAATGAACATGATAGAATAGGATGGTACTACACTGCAAACTCAGGTGCCAGCATATAGAATGTCACCATAAATGACTGCAACATGTAAGGTGGAGTGGTATCAACTAGCATCAACATGAGCAACTGTCAAGTGAACCAATGAATGCTGATGCAACCTGAGGTCTTCACCGACCGTCGTGGTACATTTATACACCATGGGAATAAATGATCTAAAGTCGACCATGTGAGAAATCGTTTGATTACCCGTCATTGATGTATACCGTTAACAAATGTGAGACTACTCACCGATAATGATAATGAGCATCAAGGTACCCAGTACAATCTAACAAGTGTGAATAGATGAGCTAGAGTCGAACACCTGTAAGAATCTATCGATTAGGAGACAATGATGGTTTCCCACTGTCGAGAGTGAAGGATCTGCCACTAATGACTGCAAACCCCAAGGTACTGCCAAATGGACTCTAGATGTTTTGCCCCAGAGCAATGAGTCAGAGTCGATAGGGAAAGATCTGCTAGAAGGAAGGCATTAAGGCATCCTTCATCAATCTAGCGCGAGTGCAACCCGTAGGCCAATAATGTGGAAGGAATCGGAAAAAAAAGATGTAGTAACCCAACCGAAGTACGTTTCTGGCGTACACAAGATGTGGCTAGCGCATGACAGAAACCCTCTGAACCAACCAATAATGAAAGCTAACACAGAGACGAGGTATCCACCAATAGGGTAAAATGGAAACCAAGGTACTGCACGAATCCCAATGTGTGATAATGTAAGCTGATGTCAAACACAAGGGAAACCACTCAGTCAAAGACCCATGATACTGATCGATGTTGAGTGGAAGGTGACCTATCAATAATGAAAATAGGCCCAGGGTGCAGCTCTAGGGCTATCCTCAGAGCAAGATGTTGTCGTTGATAAGGACAAGACCCGCCAGCAAGAAGTCAATGGAGACCTTCTCGAACCGGCATGAGTGAGGGACCAATATAACTGATGTGATGATAGACATGACACTGACAACCAGGGATGGCCGACTGAAAAATAAGTCAAGGGACACCACAGAGAGGCTGACTCAAGCTAACTTCCCTTGAACAAAAGCACGACTCAATGTGACTATGTGGCAGCATATGATGACTTTGTATAAGTTTGTCATGCAGGAGGCATGAACGAACCCTCCATATGATTGGAAGAGATAACCAATTGGGGGAGAACTAACTCAATAACAAGGTTAAGGCATACCTAAGTCAAACTAAATGCTGCCCAAATGGAGGATACTTTGTTTTGAGTGCTTTGTTCAAGGGCGACATGACTAACTCTAGCTGCCAACAATAAATAGAAATATTGTCCCGTTCCCACTCGTTTTTGGAATATAATTTTTTTTTTTTGCCTTTTTTCTTTTAAGCCAGAAAAAAGAATAAAAGAATGCTATAGTACAGTGGAAAGAATGAGTGTCTGTGAAACAGATGATCTAGTTCCTGGGATTGGAACATTCCTATGCTCAATGCAGGGAGGTGAAAACTGGTCAGTGACACTCAAAGGTGTGTTCCTTCCACGGGTCAAGGTGTGTCAAGTTGCAGAAGTAAAAGATATGCAAGTTTGATTTTGCAGTCGTCATGGTCAAAAGTTGGCTTAAACACAAGTCCAAGTGAAGCTAGCTCAAGGACAAAAGGTGGAAACGGTCAAAATGCAATGTAGTGGTACAACTCAACACAAAGGAGCCTCTAGGGTATAAGGCCAGAATGAAGTGAAGAAGAAAAGAGGAATGAGTCTTCATCACATAAGTCATGGCGAGACTAAAGAGGAATCTCAAGCCTAGGGACAAAAAATCAGCATGAGTGCCAAGTGACAACAAGGTACTAACTAGGGCACCCATGATAAGGTAGGCTCTACCACACAAGTCATGGTACTTCTAAGCAATGAGAATGTTCTACACCATAACTTGGTGGGGTCAATCCTAAGGCCAAATGGGAAAGGAAACTGATAAGTGCACAATGCAGGCAGAAAAACCTAACCTATATGCCAGTTTCGAGAACCAATACCTGTCAGAATAGACCAACCATAAAAATTCCAAAGGAGAAATCTTCCAAATTTTGTATACATAAAGAGGAACACTAGACAAGAAGTTAATACATCACACATATAAACTTCATATAAAATCTTGTGTTATAGAATACAAAAATTGAAAATGCATACCTCATATATACAATATGGTATAGG
Source organism: Pinus taeda (assembly GCA_000404065.3). Taxonomy (NCBI): domain Eukaryota; kingdom Viridiplantae; phylum Streptophyta; class Pinopsida; order Pinales; family Pinaceae; genus Pinus; species Pinus taeda. The sequence goes on from APFE031176754.1 coordinate 59,962, forward strand.
GAACCACGCAACCTTGTGGCTTACGCATAATGGTTCTTCTGAACAAACCCCTTGCAAGGCTTAGGCCAAGGATTCCTTTGGTAGTCAAAACTCATGGCTTCAAAGAGCTCCTCCTATGAAGGCAAAACAAGTTCTAAGAAATCATGAGAACTACAAGGATCAAAAGAGGGAATTAAAGGGTCCCATGTCCCTATAGGAATAATCTCTCGGTCAACTGCCGAGATCAAGTCCCAAGAAGGAGAATAATAAGTCAAAGGATCCTTCTCAGAAGCAATTGAACATTGAGGATTCAATGCCACATAATTCACCCGTGGCGTGGTAGAGTCTACTTGAACACTTGGAACAAACCAAGGGGAATTCTATAGTAAAGTCGAATTAGGGTGGTAATTATCAGATGCAAGCTGATCAATAGTGACAATATTCCCGTCATGAGGAAAGCACATTACTTGAAAGAGTGAAGACAGCACAACATTCATAGCATAGACATAATCACACCCAAGTAGCATATTAAAGTCTAAAGGGATATCATCCACCATCATATCGATTAAGACAGTCTTCCCACCTAAAGTGATAGGCAATTGAGGAATAACACCCATAGATTCACCAAGTCTTCTATCATAGGCTAACAACTGACTCTGAGCTGTCAACAACTTTGGGGAACCCAAATCTTTCCAAGTCAAAGAGGATATAATACTTGTAGACGATCCTTCATCCACCATACATCGATAGACATTTGTGGAATTAACTCTGATCTTTATTTGGAAAGGTGTAGCGGAAGGAAGACGAGGCTCGACAAGACTATCCCAATCAAAGGAAATACTCTTAGAACTTGGAGGGGGAACATTCAAAGAAACGGGAATGCCCCCTATACTAGAAGACTCTGTACTAGAGATCAAACAGACTCTTTTGTTAGGCACTTCGCCCCCCAAAACAGGAGTGGAATCGGCAAGCGATTGCACTGGCCCTGGCACATTATCAACCAATGGTTGATGAGAAACCATAACAGATCTAGGAGTAGAAGTACTTTTAGACTCAGACCATATCCTTTGAACCTCTAGAATACCAGGGCATAAATGAGTAATATGGTCTCCCTTGCATATCTTACAAGGGAACTTAGGTTTAAAACTTCTACGTCCAGGTTTCTTATCAACCTCCATTCCGCCAACATGACTAGCAGTGGCTTGCAGAGAGTCCTGAACATGACTTGCAGATTATCCTGATTCTTTGCTAGTATTACTTGCGGTGACTAGACTTGTGCCCCCAGCATGACTAGTAGTGGCTGAAGGCTCATCTCCAACATGACTAGCAGAGGTTGATGATGAAGTGCTAGTATGGCTTGCAGTGACTAGACTTGTGCCCCCAGCATGACTTGCAGCGGCTGAAGGCTCATCTCCAACATGACTAGCAGAGGTTGAAGATGAAGTGCTAGTATGGCTTGCAGTGACTAGACTTGTGCCCCCAGCATGACTTGCAGCGGCTGAAGGCTCATCTCCAACATGACTAGCAGAGGTTGAAGATGAATGGATATAATTATTCTTCTTCCTTGACTTCCTCTTTCTCCTCTTTTTAGATTTCTTATTACAAGAAGGAGGAGAAAAAGGAATCCCATATTTCTCTTTGAAAGAAGATGAACAATTAGCACCCATGTGATGCCCTTGAAATAAAGCATTCAACTCAGAAGCTTCAAGAGCATTTGGAATATTCAGAGTGGACCACAGCCAAATGGGTAGTCCAACATTCAATCCAGGAATATTCAACTTGGCCATCAAGGGAGTACCAACGTTTCCAAAGAAAGGAAAAGCACAAGGATCTCCTTTTGGGAGGGTACCTTGGTTGGTTTCCATAGGAATATTGGCCATATCTTAGTGATTTGCAGACCCTTCCCTTACGGGAATGTAGAAATAACTTTTCAAGGAATATAGATAGGAAATCAAAACCTTTGTCCTTGAGGAGGCAACTCCACAACTTCTAAAAGAACGACCAAAAGCCTTTAAAAATCAGCAGAGTGATAAGCCAGTCACTTAGAACACAAAGTCCAAACATGACTAGAAAAAATACCTAAAGCCAACTATATACAAGGAGCAAAGAGCACACACTAAAAAGTCCCTAAAAGAAGTTAGCCACTCAAACAACTTCTAAGTATTTCTGCTCTGGGTGATTCGGATTGGACACCAAAATACAAGAAAGTGAATTAAGGGGCCTTCCAAAGATAGTATGGGATAATAACGGCCCAACCCTATCAACAAAGGTAACAAAGGAAGTTACGCTGACCTCCTAACAACAACCTGCACCGGTGCAAGCCCCCAAGCTTCGTAAGGGTTCCCTCCAGTAGTACCGTTGAGAGTGATGCAACGTCGACCTCAGATGCCAAGGGATTCCCCTCTGCAGCCACCCATGTAGTTCCCTAGGAGTAGCAACTATGGATACAAAATCGTTGTAGAAGCCAGGCAGAACAATCGTGAGGTAAGATCGGACAAGTAGGAGAGGGGGTGTCTCTCTTCCTTGTCTTCAAAAACCCTCATGCTTAACTCCCAGATCCGGAGCTTTCCTGATCTTCCTAACGCTATTGGATTTTCACTCACTATTCAGAATCCTATGTTTGACAGTTTAAATGGCCTTGGAGAGTTATCTCTCCACTCACCTAATCTAAGGCCCTAAAATATCCTAAAACTTCTTGGTGTGTCTAACTTGACAATTATAAAAAGTTATAGTATATTTTAATTAGGGCTTGTTTTTAAATGGGTTGTTCTTTAAGTCAAGGGATAAGCAGAAGTGAAACTAGTGGTGTTTTGACGCAAAAGAAATTAATAAAAAACCAAACTACATGAAAATGCACTTGTTTTCGTTTTTCGATGAAAATAAATTTCTACAGGATTCAGAGGAGCTTCAAGAAAAAACAACAAATTTTCTTTTCTTTTCTTTAATTCAAGCTTCACACTCACAAAAGTTAATAAAACTATGAATGCCTAAAACGATGCACAAATCTATCCTAATGCAACAAGTACATGTTGATGCAAGACTTAAGACTACTCTAAATCAAGAGATGAAAGTTACTTGTTTATCAATTTTTATTTTGCCACTTAAAATGTTTAGATGGAATATGAGTTGCTACCATTCATTTCGTCTAAACAATAAAAACAAGTTTCAAAACAAACAAAAATGTACTTTCATTCACTAAAAGGAAACCAAATCAAAAGCAAAGTTCAAGAAAGCAAAACCAAGTTTTTCAAAAAGTTTTCTTCAAAAGCAAAAACAAAAATGTCTTTTCGAAAATGCTCTCAACAAAACTAAAACTTTATGATTGAAGAATAGGCAGCAAACACTTTTGCAAGTTGACAACGCGCAATGGATGAAAACTCAACAAAAAGAAATGTGTTTAAAGATGCTCTTAACAATCAAAAGCAGGAATGAAATCTTTGGCAACAAGGACCAAAAGATCAAAAAGACAATTTTCGAGAAAGTGTCAATCAACAACTTTCATGAAACAAGAAAAGTATATGGTCACAAAAAGCAGTTTTTGTCAAGCAAACAAAAAGGTCACCAAAAACAAGACTTAGCACAAAGATTGAGATCAATCTTCCTTCCCTGATGAATCAGAGCAACCAAGATTCCCCACGCGAAATCTTGCATGCTTAATAAAAGACGATGACGCTTGCAAAAACAAAAACAAGGCCAACACTTCTCACAATCAGAGAGAATTTGAAATCAGATACTTGTTGTAAAACTAACAACTCACACTGGAAAGTGACTATTCAGGACTGAATCAAACCAACAGACAGACCTTCAGAGACAAAAAGATTTAAAAAAATCTTGAAATTGCAAGATATACGCGACTGTATCGACGTACAGTTGCGTGTCTACGCGACTATGCCTAAGGAAACCTACGTATACACAGGGTCACTTAAGGAAACATGCGTCTATATGCTTCTGTAAACAAGAAAAACAACGTATATAAAATATTTCAAGAAAAAATAAAAAACAGTCTGAAGAAACTGACCAAACTTACAATTCAAGTTCCTACAGGAACATACTACACAGCAACAACAAGCAAACAGATAGTTGAGCCCTGATTGGCTTGAACACACCCAAACTAGGAACAACAATGGTGTTGTTCCGAGTGGAGTTGCCAATTCTGTTAAGGGAAAAGTTCCCCTAGGGTCTTGGGCAGATATGCTAGCAGACTGAAAGTTGTCTATACAGAGAACCACACATTCCATATAGCCATAATGCTAATATAAGCAAACTATACAATAAGGGGCGTACCTGAGGTCCTACGTTTGAGAAGGTCCTTCCAGGGTCCAAACCCTTCTTGGAGTTCCTTTTTCTCCTTTGACCTGCAAAACAACCAATTCAAGAAAGTACAACAGTATATGGACTAAAAATTATAAAGAAACCATCTTCATATTATAAAGAAAGGTAGTTAGTTATGCAATTAAACAACCATTCACATATGAATTCTAACATGAATATCATAAACATGAAGAAGATTTATATCAGGAACAAAGACATGTGTTTCTTTTATTATAGACAAATAAAGTACAGAAAGGAATAATTTCACCTGAGTCATCCTTTCGCAGGCTCCAAGCGGAATCGTCCTCCGGATTTGTCCAGTCTCAAGCCTTTAACAAACTCCTTCCACAACTTACTCCATGATATCACAAGTAGTAGATGGAAATCATCACACAAGGAAAAAAGGGTTTCCTATAAAAATGGGGGAAGTGTAGGAGGCACAAGGATCTTCAAACCTGGTCAAGGAAATCTCATCATAATAACCTTTCTCTCTCCTCTGCTCTCTCCCTCTTAGGTCTTCCCATTGAAGCCTTTTTACACTTCTCCCAAAGTAGTTTTTTAGTTGGAATTTTGTTGGGAACAATTGGGCCATGGGTACTAACAGGTGATTAACAGGTAAAACCCGCGATCTCCACCCGAAATTAAGGAGATTTAATTTTTTTTAAGTGTTTTAAGACATATACGCGGGTTGGGTATACATAGACCCATGTATATACATGTTTAGCTCAGGGCAATGTCACGTATAGGGAATAAAACACTGTTTTTTAAATTTTGGACCAGCTCTGGAAGGAGGGGTTGCCCTGGCCCATGAGTGCAACATCAAAAATCCCAAGAGTGAGATTTGGAGCTATAACAGCTAGTGTCTCAGTCAAATCCAAATCCTGGAGGACTGCTCTTCCAACATTTCTTCCCGCTGATTCATCTGCCTCCTGTTGATGACCCATTAGTCAAAAAGTACCAACATATGTATGCATGAGAACATTTTTAGTTTAGTCTTGGAAACATAAAAACGCAAAAGCATGTAAAAACTTAAAAAATTAAAATACACTTGGTCAAAACAATTTACCTATAGCACCCCATTGAGCACCCACTGGTAACCTCAAATATGGATCTCCATGAAAGTCCACCCCCGCATATGGATTCTCCTTGATGACAATGTGTTGTCGACTGAGCCAAATGAAGAATGTAGGAGGAAATGAGATTGATGATTGACCATCATGTCAAGCCATCAACTCAACCCATCTCTGCATCCGTGGATCTCTAAGACCAATCAAACTTAGTGACACATGCTGAGGTTGTATCAATGGAATTCTCTCTAAGGTAAAGGAAATCAAGATTAAACCATAGCTAAAATTATTTATCTTACCACTCTTTACTTTGGTCAGTTTCTCTTTCATCGAAGAGAGAACTTCCTCACACCAGTTGAATGTAGTTGGCTCAAGGCACTCAAGTGCAAACTGCATGTATGATCTGTTCACCGGATGAAGTGTCGCACTACCCGCCAACTTTGTCATAGTGAAAAGGATTGTTCACAAGGGAAAATAAAAAACATCCCGTATGTTGATCTTCCCATCCTTGCTAGGCTGTGTACCTGGCTGAAAAAACTGTCATATGTAGTCCCTCACTGATTCACTACCACGGGAAAAGCCTGAAAGAGATATGGGGGCACCACGTCTCGACAATCCTGTAAGAAAGTAAACATCATCGATCAATATGGGGAGCACTTTTCCCCCTATCTGAATAGCTTGATCTGATGGATCACATGAATGAAATAGAAACTGTAATAGTTCTAATTGTTGCCTCATCACAGATAGCTTGAAGCATTTCAGTAACCCACAGATTTTTGCCTCATCAAGGATAGCCTGAAGTATTTCAATAACCCATAGTCTCTGAGGGCCTCAACAGTACCCAGATCATTTAGGGCAACCATATCCTATTCTTCATGCTCTATTTCATGCTAAGTTATAGTCATTATAATCTGATCAAAGCCTGAAATCAAAACATAAGCTTAGTTATGATCCATTTCATGAAAAAAATTGAAGAGTTTTTGGGCAAAATAGGAGAAACAAATTTCTCAACTGCGCCCAGCGCAACCCAGGCCTTGACACAGTGTGCTGCAAAGCAGATATCTGATGAGCCTCATCATTGGGTAATTATATGGACCTTAATTCACATCCTATCTTAGTCAAACCAAATTTTCTCACAACATATTACATGTTTTTTATTATATTTTGTTTATGAGATGAGTTAGAGTTGGATATGATCCCTAGTGGACTAATATGCATTGAATGCAAGATTGAAGGAGAAAATCAAGGAATTTTCGCAAATACTAAGGTTAAAAATTGAATGGGACAAGGGAGAGGGATTGTAGGAGGTAAATCCTCCTCATTTACTCCTCCCCCATTCAAATATTCCTCCATCGATATTTCCAGCTCAGAGTGCAAGTAGCCAAGCCATGAGGATTAGAAGGCAACCGATCAAGTGAGAGACAAAGAGCTAGTTTATCTTGATTTTGGAAGCCAAGTCTCCCTAATTTTAAGCAAGTCGTTAGGGACTTCAATATTTTAAGTAGAGAGGCCTAAAGACTCATTAGTATTCGAATTTTTGTTGTAAAACTCTAAGCTATTTTCGAGCTCTAGACTTGTGAAAGTTTTATTGATGTAATTTTCTATTTTGGTAATAAGAATGAGTTTTGTTTTGACCCAGCACTGAGTTAACTCAGAGGGATGAACCTCTTGGGTTAGGAACAAACCCTAGTAGAAAATGCTCCTCTTTATTGTATGTGTTTATATTAGTCTCATAGCTTCATTGTTAATTTGCTTTTAGATGTGTTTTCATTGCAGGTAGTGTAGATTGGACTGGTTGTTTAATAGTTTGCTTCCCTTTGTGCCTTACTTCAGTCGCAGGTTAGCAGGGATAAAAGGAGTACCATAAGGTTTTCAGTGGATGTTTTGGCCTCATTTCCTCCCTTTGGGATCATGATTTTGAGGAAGGGATCCTTATGCAGCCCCAAAAACACAGATTTCTATTTCTTGCATAAGATTTAGAGTTTAATGTATTTAAGTTAGCATTTGATCAGTTTTGCAAAGTAGGATTTCATTTCCATCTCTTCTATATTCACTCTTGTAGTAGATATTATCCATGCTTTCATTCCCTTCAGCAAATTTCTTCATGCAGATGCTTTAGGAGCAGACATAGACTTCATAGCCAATGGCCACCTTCCACTCCATCTACCATAGTCATTCCTTGTTTTCACCATTGCCTTCACTAGTTTTCATCATTTTTCATAGACATTCTTCCAAGCACATTGAGCGAATCCAACAATCCTCTATCTTTGTTTTTGACTTCTAAGTGATCCTAGACCTTTCCTCACTTCATTCCACCCATATACCACCTTCCCTAAGCCTTCCATCACCTCCAACGCCTTCCATTTTTCTCTCGGATGTATCTTGTAGGTTTACAAGGAATCCTGTAGGTTTCTAGTACATCTTGTAGGTTTTCCTGAAATGGCCTGTTTTGAGATTGAATTGAGGGAAAACCTCTAGGAAGTCACCAAGAGCCTCCCAAGGGTCTCCCACACCATCAAACCATCTCCTAACCCTTCTAGCCGTTCTCCAACATCCTTAATTCACCTGCCACGTCACCAAAATAAGTTAGTTTGCATACTTGGTTTTGCATGAAAAGGAAAAAACACAAAAAAAATCATTTCTATCCCTTTATTTGCATATTAGTGATGTTTGATGCTTCTTACGTACATGCTTATATAGTAGCATTTTTTTCATGTTAATTTAGCATTGCAAAGCATACTTTCTTGGAAGTTAATTAGGAAATAGTGTGATTTAGCATTGAATTTCAATGTTTTCCATTATTGTAGTAGAGTAGCTCTCCCTTAGAGAAGATTTCCCTTTCTTCCATCAAGAAACCAAGCTTCTTCTGACTCCATAGAAGTTTGGCTTGAAAACCTGAGTGGTCTCTCGCCAACTAAATCATGACAAAAGGTAGAACCATCACTTTTACTTGTGTATACATCACTATCACCTCCAAGTTTGTGTGAACCTTGGGTTAACAAAATAATGATGTTAGCCCAAGAGTTGCAGCATTCTTGCTGCAATACTGGCACTCATCACTTTATGGCACTGTTCCTGGGGAGGTGTCTAAGTAATATGTGAATACTGCTTCTTTCTTCTATTTCTTGTCTCTAATATTTTGCCATTAGTTTATTTTTGCAAAAGTAATTTCATTGCTTCCTTTTTCATTCTACATTTTCTTCTCTCCTTTCCATTTTCCGAGCAATATTTCAATTTAGCAAGTAGTTTTTCATTTAGTCAGGAGTTTTCATCTAATTATCAATTTCAATTATGCAAAGTACTTTCCAAGATTGGAAAAATAACACAAAACCAACCCAAAAACATTTCCTTTCATGCCTCGTAGGAATAGGGATAGCTTAGGGAAATTTTTGCCAAATACCCCCACTGCAGTGAACAACCAACCTTTCCTCTTCTTCGGTGGCTTTGAACTGGAGGAACCCTTAGGTGAGCAACCTGACATATTTGAAGAACCTACAGGGGAAGAAGAAGAAGAAGAACCCATTCCTACTAAACCAATGGTTGAAAACAGAAATGACATAGGGAATAGAGAGAGAGTTGAGGGTACCTTCCCCATTAGGGAAACCAATGGGGACACTAAGATGAAAAATATAAGCCCCACCCTACCTCATTTCCATGGCTTGACCATAGAAGACCTCGACACTTTCCTATTTGAGTTTGATGTTATATGTCGGACCTATGGCTATATAGATGATGAGCAGAAGTTAAACCTGTTTCCATCTACCCTCAAGGATGCAGCATTGCGCTGGTTCATGGGTTTACCTGGGGATAGCATCACAACTTGGGCTCAAATGCAGCAAGCCTTTAACAACAAGTATCGAGACTACTATCAGTCAAAGGATACTAAAGTGGAAATTATTAGGATGACCATAGGCAATGATGAATCCTTAGAGGATTACGAAGAAATATTCCAGCTTAGTTACAAAAGGGACAGATGCACACCTGACCCTGATTCACTAAAGCTATCCCTGCTTAGGGGACCAAGGGAATATCTTCTAGATACCCTACACTTGTTAGTAGGTAGAGATATCTACCAATTACCCTATGAGGATATCAAGACTGTCTTTGGAAACCATTCTAGGGCAGCTAGGAAAAAGGGTAGGGGTAGTCAAAATATGGTCAGTACATCCTCTTCCAACTCATCCATAAAGGGTGAAATTTGAAACATGCTGGAAGATTTAAAAAGTGAGATGCTACAAACCCTTGCCTTGCAAATGGACACTTTGCACATTAACAGAAAGTAGGAGGAAGCAGGAAGAGCCTTGACCATTTTTTGTCCTAGATGCACTAGGAGGCACCCTAGGAATGAATGTCCATTGAATTCTATTGCAATTTTCTCAATCTATGAAGAAAACCACTCCATAGACAAGTGCCCTTCTTTGCCTGGACTCAAAGATGTATATCAAGGAGTTGAACGGGTCACTGAGCAGCTCTGCTACATAAACCAAAGGAGACTACATAGGCCTAGACCATACCAGTAGGGCATGCAAGGGTCATCCAATCCATATTGCAATCCTAGCCAAACCACAACCATACCTTTTTGGGGATCCCTTGCTCATCCTTCTTGGTCTACACCCCCTCCTTGGTCCTTTGCATCTCAGTATCACTCCCAGCCAGCCAGCCAGTCATTTCAACCATATGCTTTGCCACAATATCAGTGGAATGCACCGCCCCAGGGGTGGAGGCCCCAATACAACAAAGCTCTAGCTTTATTTCCTCCACCACCTGCCCAACCACAGTTGTTACATGCTACTCCACCCAAGTAACCCCAGATGCCTGCCCAACCAAATCTGAACCTGAGCAACAGACAAGCCCAACAAGTATACAATGGAGAGACATCATATCCAGCTTATGTTGTGGAAATCCAGGAGATTAACCTAAGATCTGGGAGAGTTCTCCTGGATAACCAACCTCCACCTCCACCTAGGGAGGTTGAGGAAGAAAGATAAGAAAGCATTCATAAATTGAATCCACCCTTTCCTGAGAGATTAACCCAACCACTCTGGCCTACCCCAGAAGAGATTGAACTTCTGGGAGAATTGAAAAATCTATGTGTAAAGATTCCACTTCTCCAAGCAATAAAATATGTTCCTATTTACAATAAGTTGATTAAGGAGAAGTGATTCAAGCATCCAGGGAAGCAAAGAAAGGATGCCCCTACAACTAATGTCATTGGACAATTGTCTGACTTAATGTTGGGGCAGGTAATATGTCTGAAGTATTTCGACCCTGGAAGCCCTGTAATAGATGTGGACATAAATGGCACCATTGTCCCACACACTTTGATCGATCTTGGGGCTGCCATTAATGTGATGACCAAGGACACCATGCTCAAACTCAACCTCTAAGTTTCATTGAGGAAGATTCAAACAATTCTTTAACTTGCAGACTGTTCCATAGTGACCCCTGAGGGGATTTTGGAGGATGTGATGGTCTCCATTGACTCTTGGGAGTATCCTGCAGATTTCCTAGTTCTCCAAACTAAGGCTAAGCTTATTGGTTACCCTCTCATCCTTGAGAAACCCTGGTTGGTTGCTTCTCATGCTTACACTAGCTATAGAGCTGGGAATATGACCATTAAGAATGGGCATATGTCCAAGTCGTTAGTCATGTACCCTCCTACTCAGCCATATCTAGAGCATGATTTACCTTTATGGTTGGAGGAGGAGGAAGAAGATGAAGTTTTTTCCACCCAACTTTATACTTTAGAAACAACCATGGGAGGAGGACAACAGGATGATTGAACACCTACTCCAAAGTCCAAATTCCAGTACATTGCCCTTAGAAGATGTAGTAAAGGAAACCCAGAACAATCATCCAGTTGACTTATGCTTGGCTGATTCCAACCCCCTCCATGTCAAAACCATAGAATTTGGCCCTGAGAGAACCTTGAAAATCAATCCATCTCTTTCTTCTCTCTAAGAAGAGAAGTTATGCAACATGCTAAAGGAACACCTAGATGCCTTCGCTTGGAGTTACAAAGAAATGAAGGGAATACACCCCTCGGTGTGTACTCACTACATATACATCAAAGAAGGTTGCAAGCCAGTATAGTAGCCCCAAAGGAGGATGAATCTAGTTCTTAAAGATATAGTCAAAGAAGAACTGCAAATCCGCTAGATGCAGGATTCATTTACCCTATCTCCGACAGTGAGTGGGTCTCCCCTTTGGTTTTAGTCCCAAAGAAAAATGGTAAGTGGAGGACTTTTGTCGATTATAGCGAGTTGAGAAAAGCCACAAATAAGGACCATTTCCCTCTACCCTTCATTGACCAAGGGCTAGATGGCCTGGTAGGGAAAATGTTTTTCTCTTTCCTATATGGATTTAGCGAGTACAACCAAATCTAGATCAGCCCGGAAGACCAGGATAAAACCACCTTCACTTGTCCTTGGGGTATTGTTTCCTATAGGGTCCTTCCTTTTGGCCTATGGAATGCTCCTACCACTTTCCAGAGAGAAGTCTTGAGTATTTTTTCCGAGTTAGTCCATGATGTCGTGGAAATTTGTATGGATGATTTTACACCTTATGGATGTGTTTTTCAAGAGGCTCTATCCAACCTAGGCAAAGTACTACACAAATGCATTGAACTGAACCTGTCTCTTTGCCCTGAAAAATGTGAATTCTTGGTGAATGCAGGGACCATGCTAGGTCATTCAATATCTCAGTAAGGACTACAGGTGGACCCAAACAAAATAGCAATCATCCAAAGGGTCCCACCTCCTCAAAAGAAGAGAGATTTCAAAAGTTTTGTATGTTTAGATGGATACTACTGAAGGTTCATAAAGGGCTTCATCAAGTTTTCCTCTCCTTTATTTTGTTTGTTGGCCAAGGACTCTGAGTTTATAGGGTCAAAAAGTTGTCAAGAGGCATTAGACACCCTCAAGAACAAGTTAACCACTACACCAATTCTTCGAGGCCCAAATTGGGCCCTTCCTTTTCATATTCATGCTGATGACTCACACAAAGCCATAGGAGTAGCCCTAGGTCAGATAGATGAAAATTTGCCTTATGCTATCTACTTTCTTAGTAAGAATCTATCAAAGGCTGAACTAAATTACACAGTGACCGACAAGGAATTCCTAGTTGTTTTGCATTTATTAAAAAAATTTAGGCATTATATTACAGGCTATCAAAAATTTGTGCATATTGACCATGCTACAATCAAATATTTAATTAATAAACTAGATGTGAATTCTCGAATTATAAGATGGTTACTTTTATTACAACAGTTTGATCTAACTATTGTTGATAAGCTGGGTAAGGAAAATGTTGCTGCAGACTTTTTGTCTAGATTAAATTTTCATGCAGGTGAAGAAGAGATGGTTTATTAGTAGTTACCGAATGAGCACTTATTTTCTATTTCAGTTATCGCTCCATGGTTTGCTGATATAGAAAACTATTTGGTATCTTCACAGTTCCCAACAAACTTGTCCTCTAAAGAAAAAGGAAAGATAGTAAGGAAGAGCGCCCCCTTCACTTGGATGGGGGGCAATCTCTTCAAAATTGGCCAGATCAAATCTTGAGAAGGTGTGTCATGGAGGAGGAATACTTTGACATCCTTCTCACCTGTCATGATGGGCCTTGTCGAGGTCAATTTGCAGCGAAGAGGACAACATTTGAAGTGTTACAAGAAGGTTATTATTGGCCCACTCTTCATCAGGATGTGAAAAGATATAATAGTCAATGTGATCGGTACCAAAGGATGGGAAGGCCTACTCCAAGAGATGAAATGCCTCTGCAGCCTCAGGTTACTTTCGAGCCATTTGAAAAGTGGGGCATGGACTTCATTGGACCTATTGACCCTCCTTCTAAACAAAACCAATACATCATTGTGTGCACTGACTATCTAACTAAGTGGGTTGAAACCAAGGCAATTAAGGCAACAATAGAAGAGAAGGTAGCTGAGCTCCTCAAAGAGAATGTATTCTACAAATTTGGGTACCCTAGAGAGCTGGTCACAGACCAAGGTAGCCAGTTTACCTCCAACACGATTGAAGACTTGCTCAGCCAACACAAGATCAATCACAGAACCTCCACTCGCTATCATCCACAAGATAATAGATAGGTAGAGGTGACGAATAGAGCGTTGGAGGGCATCTTGACCAAAGTGGTAAGCAGCAACAGGAAGGATTGGGAAGATATACTAGTTGAGGCCAGCTGGGCCTATAATACCACCTCGAAGACCACCACTGGATTCACACCCTGTGAGATGGTCTATGGGAAAAATTCCTTATTGTCCATTTAACTTGAGTATAACACATTAAAGATGGTAGCCCAACTAGATCTAGATCTCAGCACTGCACAAAAAGAGAGATTGCTCTAGTTGAATGGTTTGGATGAGTTCAGAATGCAGGCCCTCCTACATATATAGGTAATTCAACTTCAGAGAAAGATCTGACATGATAAGAAAATCAAGGAAAAGCAATATCAAGAAGATGATTGGCCTTTGTTATATGATTCTAGGTATAAAGACTCCAAGGGCAAGTTAAGGACAAGATGGATAGGACCTTATGTTGTAGAAATATGCCATGATAATGGTTCAATGCATATCAAAACCATAGATGAAAAGGTCATTAATTTACTTGTTAATGCACACTGACTGAATATTTACAGGAGACCATTGTCAAAACAAGAATTCATTGATGATATCAATAAAACAGTGATGGTAGTGGAGCAAGTTTTAGCTCCTACCTCATCAAATCACTAAGAGAAAAAAGAAAAAGAATAAGGACTCATGTGAAAACCTCGATGAGGCACCTGAGTCCCACTATCGGGTTGAAAACCCCTTGGGGCAGCCCAATGGTGTCAATATAAAGAAAAAGAGAGAATAAAATGAGAATAAAAATATCCTTGGGTTAAAACCTATCTTAACGCACCCAGGGAAAACAACTAGGATGAAAACCTCTCAGTGACAGCCTAGTTGTTTTCAAAAGAAGAAGAAGAGAAAAAGCATGAAATTTTCTATTTTGCAGGTCAGCAAGAAGGATGATCAAAGAGCAAAGGAGGTTAAGCAAGAGACATATTTCACTTAGATTTTATTTTTCCACTCATTTTCATTCATTACTCTACCATTTCTCTCATTTTTTCCACTCCTTTCCTTTAGATTACAAGGGGACTATGTTTTCTACAGGATCCCTTGTAAACCTATAGGATGATCCTGTAGGAATCACAGTGACCTAGAAATCCTATAGGAAGTGACCCTAAAGGAAAACATGACCTGCTATGTCAATAAAATAGCAACCCTACATCATCATTCCATGACCAAACCTATGTCCACCTTCACCACCCCTGCATTCACCCTTAAAAAAATATATCAGTTTCAAAAAAAAAATCACAGTCTTCGAAAAAGAAGGAAATAGAGAGAAATAGGGACCATCACCTGAGTATTCCTCATCCTCCACACTCCTAGTCTCCCTCTCCATCCATGTCACCATCCTCAAACTCCCAGCAAAAGGTATGATTAAGAGTTTTCAGGCAGAAGCAGCTACAGGACATCTTGTAGGAAATCCTATTTCAGTCTATCCCACAAAATACAAACCATAAGAACAATGGGCTTCCAACATGATGATCCAAGAGAAGGAGGGACTCCAAAGCAGCATCACTACCATCATCTTCAAAACTAGGTACCTGCACCACAAACAAAATGATCAGAAAACAACAAAAAAGGGAAGAAGAATAGCATGCAACAATACACACAGCAAGCACCTCCAGTCTTCAACCACTGCAGCATGGTATTAAGCACCACAGGTAAGTATCATGATCACTCTCTCATGTGCATAATGTAGTCAAAAGATGTTACAAGTAAGTTGGTTTATAAGTGAAAGGTGTCCAGTTAACTTGGCCACCTTCAATCAGTCAACAAAGACAAAACAAATTTTCCTCTCACACATGGCAACAATCAACTCAAAAACAGAAAGGAGAAGGACAAAATAAGTTCAGGCTACAGAAGCATGAAGTGGGAGTTGATTATGAGGAAGTGGGGAATGATGAGGTGGTAGTGGGAACCAACGGTCCAAAAATGGAAACTGTACCTCGGCTTCCAGGACACCACCTCAACCCAAATGACCATAAGAGGAAATAATCGTTGTCCCCATGCATTCATGCATTCACTTCCTCGAGGCTCACTCTCACAAGTCACTCTCATACCTAAGAAACCTACAGCAAGGAAGACACCATCGTTTTTCTGCACAAGAATTCCTACAGGATTGCACAGGAAATCCTACAGGATTGCACACAAGATTCCTACAGGATACATGGAGACAGTTTATAAGATAGGCTGAGAGGAATTTCAGACGGGAAAAATCAGGGGTTGACTACAACAAACATTATGAAGAGGTAGGCTCTGTAATTACATTCCTATTTCCAAGTAAATTGAACAAAAAAAATCCTCTAGTTTGAGTGAATTTGGCAGGTACGCAAGAGAATTGTCCACACAGTCATCTTAGTTTTTTACTTCTGCATTTGAAAATTGTATCAACATCTCATCTCCTCAAAACCTCACCAACCAAGATGACAGGAGGGTTTAATAATAGGGAGCCCACTAACATTGTGAGAATACAACAACACTCTCAAGTACTAGAAATATTCACAAGGCATAATTGGATGGGGTTTTTTTGAAAAATTAAGGGGGTATGATGATGAGGTGGCCCGAGATTTTTCTCTCTCCCCCATTCCACTCACCAGATTCCATGCCACTATTGTGGTAAAGGGCTCTCCATAGAACTCACTCCTGAGCTCATTAGCAGAGTTACCACACTTCCCCTAGAAGTACCATAGAGGAAGGAAGACAAAGGAGATAGCGAGGTTGCCAAAAGGAAATTCTTCTTAGAAGGTGACGAACCCACTGAGGACAAAAATGAAGGAGAGTAGGTCTGACATATCCCTGGAACGAGGTAAGCTATCAAATTATCAAATACATTTCATGTGAGGGTAGGTATAGTGTGGCCTATGGCTATCATTTTAGGCTTCTTGAAGAATTTATATTTGGAGCAGAAACACCCCCTCATCACAGGCTCAGCATACCATACTTTTTTCTGCAATCACTGATAGACTCAAGCATCAAAGTGCAAGATGGATATTCCCAATAGTTAGCTCAGCATGGGCTAATTAAAATCCTTATAGAATATTCCCTCCAAAACCTCACAATTCCTATACAATGGTCAGTTTTTAGAGACATGCAGGCAGAGGAAGAAATCAAGGCTATCATATATTATGTTAGTCCTACTGTCAGTGAAGAGGAAGAGGAAGAGACTGAAATAGAGGAAGAAGAAGTATAGCAGGAATAAGAAGAAACAGAAGGAGATGAAGATGCGATGGAGGAGGAAGAAGATGAAACAAAAGAAAATGAGGAAGTCGAAGAAGAAGAGGAGAAAGAGAAGGAGGATAATGAAGAAATAGAGGAGGATGTTAAAGAGGGAACTGATAAAGATGATGAGGATCTACAAGAGGAAGAAGAAAGGAAAGACATAGGTGAATAAAGCAATGGGAAAGAGGGGGAATAAGACCAAGAGGAGTCACCTAGGGAGTCTCCAGAACCCATTGAGAGAGAGGGAGCAGCTGCACTCACTTCTCTTAGCACCCCCATCAAGAAAAAAGGAAAAAGACAAAGGTAGACCCCCTTATATTTCAGGACAAGGAAAAGCGCAAGAATAAGGCAAGGGAAACCCCAAACACCAACCAAAATTCCCATTGTGATTGAAGACTCACTTAAATAAAAGGAAAAAATTCCTTCCCCTAAGTCTCCTATCACCTATGTGAGAAGGCCTATGACTAGATCAACCTCCTCCAAGGGAAAATCAATCCTATAAGATACACAACAAAATCTACAAGAGGTAGAAGCAGTCCTACAAGATACTTTTCTTAACCTACAGGAGACACAAAAATTGGAAAATGAGGTAGGAAAATAGCAAGGAACTAAAGAAGATGACCCAGAGTCAAAAGAACCTAGCCCCCAACCTAACCTTGACTCCTTCTACAAGTTTATTGAAGGAGGCAGGGTCATACCTCAAAAATTTGTTATTCCATTGTTCTTCAAGCTTGAGGAGGAGAGAGATAGAACTCACCGATGGATTGAGATCACCAAATCCAAGGGGGTGGAAGACATTGGGCACATGGAGGAGAAGCTCAAGGAGATGGGCAGAGAGCTAAGTAGCTTGAGAGACAGATATGCCATAATGAAAAATCAACTAGGAACAAAAAATGCATGGTTGAGAGGATAGCTGCAAGAAAGAGAGAATCAATTGGCATATATGGTCAGTCTCTCTTTGGAAGAAATCCAGTGTAGGATGCCAGCTAAATCTTATGCCCTATACCTCAAGGAACAATGGTTGCAATTCCAGATCAAGACCCTAGCACAGAGAGGCACCATGCAATTTCAGGAGTACAGGTAGTTCATTGATATTTGTTATCAGAGCATGCTATAAGATAGGGCCAAGATGTCTAAGTTTTATTTGCACAAGATGGCCTTAACAGACATGAATGTATGGGACCCTAATGCCAAGCTAAGAGATTTACAGTTGATGGCTTTTGCATCATGGATGAACCATGAGGAATCAAGGGCTATAGAGATGAAGAAGATATTGGAAAGAGAGAAAACTGAACCTCTTATGATCAGAGCTAAACAATTAGATCCCATGGCCCTCATCAGTACCTATAATTTGATTTCCAATGATCTTCAACTTTCACCTAGATATCTTGTTGCCCAAGAGCAAGCAATTTCACATTTTAAGGAAATGTTCAGGCTGTTAGGGGATGATAACATACATGATTTCCTGAGGAGATGGAACACATTGTCATACAACTCAAAGATAAGAGAGTACCACTCTCCTCAAATATTGAGAGAACCACTAAATAGGACACCCATTTACAAGCATTCTATGCAAATGCTGAAAGTCAATTGGATTGGCCTAAAACTCAATCCACCACTACTCTTAGGAATGCTAGAAGGAAGGAAGGAAGAAGAATAAAAGAGGCAGTGGGAGGAAGTAGAAAGGAAAGTAGGATTCTATGAACAAGAGGAGGAAACCAGAGCAAATGCATGGGATGTCAGGGAGGCCACTAGAGCTATGAAGGATATGGATATTGATTGAGTTGCTCAGAGGATGAGTAAAACTTTCAGTAGGGGGTGATGATGAGCCTCATCATTGGGTAATTATATGGGCCTTAATTCACCTCCTAGCTTAGTCAAACCAATTTTTCTCACAACTTATTACATGTCTTGATTATATTTTATTTATGAGATGAGTTAGAGTTTGATATGATGCCTAGTTTACTAATATGCACTGAATGTAGGATTGAAGGAGAAAATCAAGGAATTTTGGCAAATTCTAAGGTTAAAACTCAAATGGGAAAAGGGATAGGGATTGTAGGAGGTGAATCCTCCTCATTTACTTCTCCCCCATTTGAATATTCCTCCATCCATCACACTAGCTTGTAGTGCAAATAGCCAAGCCATGAGGATTAGAAGGCAGCCAAGAAAGTGAGATACAAAGAGCTAGCTTATCTCAAGTTCAGGAGCTGAGCCTCCCTAATTTTAAGGAATTCATTGGGGAATTAAATTGTATAAGTAGAGATTCCTAGAGCCTCATTAGGATTTGAATTCTTTTGTAAAACTCTAAGTTACTTTCGAACTCCATACTTGTGAAATTTTTATTGATTTAATTTTCTGTTTTGGTAATAAGAATGAGTTGTGTTTGAGCCAGCACTGAGTTAACTCAGAGGACTAAATCTCTTGGGTTAGGGTCCAACCATAGCAGCCAAGGCTCCTCTTTCTTGTATCCGTATGTTTAGATTATTCTCATAGCTTCATTGTTAATTTTCTTTTAGATGTGTTTTCATTACAAGTAGTGTAGATTGGATTGGTTGTTTATTAGTTTGCTTCCATTTTTGCCTTACTTCAGTAGAAGGTTAGCAAGGATAAAAGGAGTACCACAAGGTTTTTAGTGGGCATCTTGGCCTCATTTCCTCCCTTTGGGATCATGATTTGAGGAAGGGACCCTTGTGAAGCCCCAAAAAAACATATTTCTATTTCTTGCATAAGCTTTAGAGTTTAGTGCATTTAAGTTAGCATTTGATCAGTTTTGAAAAGTAGGATTTCATTGCCATCTCTTCTATCTTCACTCTTGCAGTAAATCTCATCCATGCTTTCATTCCCTTTAGCAACTTTCCTTATGGATCATGTAGGAAGTTAGTTCATTAATTATGCTTTTCTAGCTTATGAGAATGCTTCTTGTTTACATAGCTTTTTGGGAATTATACATGTTTTATGTAGAGCATGTGCTTTAGGAGGAGATATAGACTTCATAGCTAGCAACCACCTTCCACTCCATCCACCATATTCATTCCTTGTTTTCACCATTGCCTTCACTAGTTTTCAACATTTTTCATAGAAATTCTTCCAAGCACATTGAGCGAATCCAACCATCCTCTATCTTTTTTTTTGACTTATGAGTGATCCTAGACCTTTCCTCACTTCATTCCACCCATCTACACCTTACCTAAGCCTTCCATCACCTCCAATACCTTCCATTTTTCTCTTGGTTGTATCCTGTAGGTTTACACATAATCCTATAGGTTCCTAGTACATCCTGTAGGTTTCGTGAAATGACATGTTTTGAGGCTGAATTGAGGGAAAACCTCTAGGAAGTCACCTAAAGCCTCTCAAGGGTCTCCCACACCATCCAAACATCTCCTAAACCTTCCAACCTTCCTCCAACATCCTTAATTCACCTGCCACATCACCAAAAGAAATTATTTTGCATACTTAATTTTGCACGAAGAGGCAAAAGGATAAAAACATATTTATTTTAGTTCCTTTACTTGCACATTAGTGATGTTTGATGTTTCTTACTTCCATGCTTAGAGTATAGCATTCGGTTCATGTTAATTTAGCATTATTGCAAAGCATAGTTTCTTGGCAGTTAATTAGGAAATGGTGTGATTTAGCATTGAATTTTGGTCTTTTCCATTATTGCAGTATAGCAGCTCTCACTTAGAGAAGATTTCCCTTTCTTCCATCAAGAAACCAAGCTTCTTCTGGCTCCATAGAATTCTGCCTTGAAAACCACAGTTCTCTCTCACCAGCTGAATCATGAAAAAAGGAAGAACCATTACTTTTACTTGTGTATACAATAGTATCACCTCCAAGTTTGTATAAACCCCAGGTTAACAAAGTAAATATGGTAGCCCAAGAGTTGCAGCAGTCTTGCTACAATACTAGAACTCATCAATACCCTTCTGTTTGGGTGCACTGCAGCATAGTTTTCGATGTGTTAGGTTGCGCTAATCCCAGGGTAAGGTATGGTTTCCTAGGGACCCCAAAACCCTAAAAATTTTTGCTTGAAATGGAAAAAGAATGGACTTAAATGGAAGAGAAAAGGCAGATCTCTTACCTGGTCTTGACAGCGCGTAAAATGATCCACAGAATCTCTCACAATCAGATGTTGAAGTTTGAGGTGAAAACTGGTCTAGAGCACAAAACTGAATGGTAAATATCAAATGGTGAAAATGACTTCGTAAATTCTTGTTTTATGGTTATTTCATGTTCATTTATTGAATAAACTATAGTTTTTAATGAATTTGACGTGATCTCTCTCAGTCTGTTAATGACTTACATCATTGGCTGGTAATTAAATAGTGTTTTCCCATGTTCAAATTCAGATCACATATTCACATGGTTAGGCTCGTACTTGAGCGACTGATTGGATGAGATAGAAGACCCCAGATCTAGTTTCATCCATCCAGGCTGCAATTTCAGGAGAGTACTAAATTGTTTGTACAACGACTTTACACGGATGGTCATCCTATCATGTGTCTATATCTGTAGACAACTATCTATGTATATGCAATGAAAAGTTTATATGCTGAGTATGGGTATTCCTTCCCTTAGCAATTCATGAAAAGTTCAAAATATCGTGATGTTATGTATTGTAATCGATGCAGGTCACCTTCTGCTTCAGATCCTCCCCGTCACATTGTAAAGCTTATCACTCGACATTATCATTTTCGACTTCATGATTTAGGGGGCAACTATTACAGATTTATTTGGGCACATCACTCCCGAAATCAAATCACTACAATTAGGGCTCATCAAACCCTAATACAGTTGTTACATGCCCTAGACAAGTAATCACATTGAATGCTTCTATCCAAGAAAGTTTCTTAGCCTGAAGCCTTGCTGAAATGCCTCCTTGGGACACCAACACAGCCTTAGTTAGGGGTAACTACACTGCAGTGAACTTAGGCCCTCTTTAACCTGCGCTAGGCAAGATTGAGCAAAATTTGCATAGGGTTCTAGGAATATTCCTTGATTCTAGATCATTCTAGAAGGATCCCATCTCTTATATCCTCCTATGAGCTCGAAATTGGATAAGATAAGGATCCATTATCCTCCTATCCTCTCATCCCTTGCTCCATGGAAACTAACTCCAAGTTTGGAAGGCCATCAATACCCTCATTGATGAAAAATCCATCTCCATTTCCTATAAATTGAGCACTGATCATAATGATCAGGGGGCTAGAATCTTAAGTTTGTACCAAAATTTTGTTGGTTTGAGAATTGAGTTCATATTAAGAATGTTATGCTATTGGATTGGTGTGCTTTTGATGTGGCAAGGGTTATACTGAAGTTGGAGGAGTGGCACAGGATCGAACTGTATTGGGTGAAACTCTTTCTTCTAATTAATAAATATTTTATTCCTTTCCTCATATTATTTTTCATATCTATAATGATTATGTGTTTCAATGTCTTCGATTCCATTGGATTATAGTAGATAGATCATGTATTCTTTGATCGAAGTTGTTTATGTTTCTCTTGATACAGGTACCAATTGAGTGGGTTTAGTTCAAGTGGGAGCGACAAGAGCGATTCAAAGGGAATTAAGGAAGCAAAAGACTACATGTAAGTTCCTTCATCTGATCTATCTACTATAGGAAAATGTTAAACTACTTTCTTTCTGTTGTTCTATGTGTAGCTACCCACCTAGGGAAAATGTGTTTATCCGTAAATGAAAATTCCATATAACAAATTGGCGACCATACTAGGGAGCGAATTTCATTCTTGGTGGATTACCCTCATCATATTACACCCTAGTATACTTTACTTGACTTTATTGATCTTATTTCAGTCTTTTTGAAGTGTTTATGGTAAAAAAATTTACTTGAATGTGTCTTTATTTGACTCTCTGGCACCAGCACAGTGTTGGTTTTGACACAGTGTGCTGCAGAGCAGACCCTAGCTTAGAGACAGTGCACTATCTCCCACTCTGGCCTGTGTTGATACCACTTAGGTTGAAAAACCCACCTTTGGTTTGATTTTTCCAAAGTTTCTTCTGTTGTTGTTGGTCGAAAGATTAATGTTTCTTATGGTTCTGAAATCAAGTTGTATTTCTCCTCGTAGCACTACTTTTGCCTTGATTGTTTAGTGTTTCTTAAATTATTTCTTTATCTTTATCAATTCATCTTCAAAGTTAAATTAGGGTCGATTAATCCTTTCTGAAAAGGAAGTGTCGTAAAGTCTTCATTTCTTTCAAAAAGGAACTATCGTAAAGTCTTCATTTCTTTCAAAAAGTATTGATTGATTGTATGTGCATTTAGTTTCCTTTTGTTTATCTAAAAATTAAGGGAAATGAAAAGAAAATCTTGCATTATGCATTTAGAGGTTTGTGTGTGCTTGTAGGAATAGTATAGGGAAAGTTGCATTAGATGTGCTTTATGCCCTTTTATCAAACATTGTGACTGCTTTATCCCTTGTAGTTAAGGTTTTCACTGTTCAAATAAAATGAAAAGAATGTTTCTCATCATAGTTGCATTCTAGGAATTTCAAAGACATCACATGGTGAACATGAAAGACAAATTATTAAACAAGATCAACTTAAAAGTTATCTCAATTAACCTAATTGAGCATCGTCACCTAACACATAACATTTAGAGGTTCTAGGCTAGAGATGTGTTTCGACATCGTAAAACATAACAATTGTCGTTAATTGTCTGCAATACATTCCGAGTGTGATACCTCATTCCACATATGTAAGTATATCATAGCTCGTCCACGTACCTTCGGGTATATAGGGTGGTGTTATAGTACGAAAATTATAAACAAATTCTCTCACTTTGCAGTTTTACATTAGATATCGCTAACACAGATTGGGCATCCACATATTTTCGGGTATATATGGGAGGACTACATTAGGTTGCTATCCATCCTTAGGTAACTAAGTCGGCCACCTTGTAAACTATGATACATTGAACACAGCATTCGGGGATATTTCTTGCACATATGTTAAGTTCTTGGTTTACCAAGGCAGTATATTGCAGTTCACAATTGCTTTGTAATCATTTTGCCTAGATTACCCTCCTTTTGTTTATTTCTTTTTGTAATAAAATTGACCATCAATTGTGGAGGAACATCAACCTTTACCCCGTCATTTGCGAAGGACAACAAGTAAATGACCTTTACCCCCTGAAGCTACACCTAGCCGGCATAAGCGGTCTAATTTAACTGAATCCAGTACATCAAAAACTTTTGGTTCTTCATCTGAATTACCAGAGTCACCTATACTGGTAAGTATTGTGACTCCAGTTACTCCTACAATTACTGGTACATCTGTTACTGAAGTGGAACCTTTACAATTTCCTGAGGACACTAAAAGTGAACTTAGTGAAATGGTAACCCAAGTTGTCCAACAAGAAATTGATTTTCAACCCAAAGTTGTTCAACAAGAAATTACTTATAAACCTGAATCTGTTCAACGTGAAGTTGATCATAAACCTATCACTATTCAACCAGAAGTTACTTTTGAGCAAGAATTTGTTCAAGAAGCTCAACCTAAACATATTGTTCTTTTACTAGAACACTTGGATCTTGAAGTTGAACAATCAAAAGTTGTTCCCATACTGGAAGACGATCGACCGATTTATCCTCAAACATCTGTAACTATTGAGACTTCCCCTTTACAGCAGATTCAAACAACAAAATCTATTACAGACCTAACAATGAAATCCTTCCACCTGGTTTGATTTATATTGAAGAGGAAATTGAAAAAGAAATACCCAAAAATCCAACTCTCTTTGGACCCGGGCTTTATCTTTATCCTCATACTCCTCATTTTACTGCTCCTTTTGATCCTCTTTACTTTCTGACTCTCGTTGATTCATTAGGACATTTATTGGGTCATTTGACTATGGCTGAATCAACATCCTAGACAATACCATCTATTACAGGTGCGGAAGAATCCACTCTCGCTACTTCTTCGATGTTTACTCACATTTGTATCGTGTTTCGTCTGTCCCACCGGGTTACCAATATTTATCTAGAACTCACTCAGGTATTGCTCCTTGTCCATGGTATTCACCAATGTCGTCCATGGGAATTTTACCTAGTTTTTCACTTACGGATACTAAACAATTTGACCCATCTAGTCAATATCAAGCTGGTCCATCTAGTTACCATCCAATGTATCCACTTTACACTGGATTACCTCCATATGGAGAACAATATGGCCAATCTGCTTATCCTCCATTTTCTGGGGGTAAACCATATGGGAGTATGTCATCATCTTTAGTCAGCCTAGAATGACTATTTGTCAGTGGCAGCCTACAATGCCCGTTCAACCAAGGCTTGTGTATCCATCACAACCAATGCAATCTTTTTCATCCATACCTACTACACCTATCATTACAACTTTACCACAGTTGCAAGCTCACTTATTTGTATCTCAGCCTTTGGAAGCTGGTCCTTCAACCTCTCACCCCCAAGTTTCAGATTTATAGATTTACTCTTCTCAGGTCATTTTACAACAACCGTTTGTGCCTAGAATCCAACAACCTCAGGCCAGTTTACCTTTTACTGAAATGACTCAGACTTATACTGGTTTAATTTATTCACAACTAGGTCAAAGTTACATTAGTGGAAAACAACTATTAAATCAACAACCATGGCAGCCACAATATCAACAACAACAATTCCAACAATACCAAACTTATCATGGACTTGGTCAACAAGCCTATGTTGGGTTTGGTCAACATCAAATTTATCCTGGTGCCCAACAACCACCTTATACCTAATTTTCTCAACAAACTTACCCCTATCAAGGTTAACAACAGTAGATTCCCTGTGATAGTATGAAAAGGCCTATTGCCTAGGAAATTCCATCTTACCCTGGTTACGCTCAACCTAACCTCGACAGTTTCCTTTTGTTGCAACACTTGAATTACCGGATTTAAATCAGCTCACCAATGATCCAATTCTTTATGCACCTTGGTGGCCGGTGATTCCTCATAAATTTCCTTCTAATATTCCAAAGTTCAATGGAAACCCTGGAGAAGACCCATCCAACCATGTTATGACTTTTCATTTACGGTGTTCATCCAACTCCCTGAATGATGATTCAGTTAGACTACATCTTTTCCAACGAACACTTACTAGTCCGGCTACAAAGTGGTATATTGAATTGCCACAAGCTTTGTTTGATAACTTTAC
This sequence comes from Pinus taeda, assembly GCA_000404065.3. Lineage (NCBI taxonomy): Eukaryota > Viridiplantae > Streptophyta > Pinopsida > Pinales > Pinaceae > Pinus > Pinus taeda. The sequence continues at coordinate 85,834 of APFE031176754.1, forward strand.
ATCCTTAGCTATCACATTTTTAAACCATTTTTAGTTACGCATCATATATGGAACTGGAACGGAACCGTTGACCACCTATTCTCGAGTTAGGGAGACAAATATCCACCTATTCTCACATTAGGAAGATTTAGATCAACCTATTCTTAGGTTATGGAGACAAATATCCATATTTTCTAAGGAGTTGTTGGTAGCTCCACTTTTTATAAATAAACAAGCTAAGGAACTCATTACGATTCGAATTTTTGTTATAGCTAAGAGACCATTGAGTTGAAGAACTTGTGATTGTTATTTTGATGATGTATTTGACATTTCTGAAATGATAATGAGAAGTTCTCTTTTCATCCAGCACTAAGTTAATTAAGAGGGTAGAAGCTCTTAGGTTAGGGCCCAACCCTAGCAGTAGAGGCCCCTCTCATGTATCTATATTTCTTCTAGCCTATAATTTTGATTAGTTGTTGGAGTTCAGTAGAATTTTATTCATATTTTTGTTAGCTTTAGAAGGTCGATTAGTTGTTGCTTATTCACATTTCTATTAGCTTAGAAGGTTAATTAGTTGTTACAGTTCAGTAGAGTAAAATTCATAAACAAAATTGTGATCATGACCCCTATCTCATCTCCCTGATGAGAGCATCATTAGAGGATCCCACCATCACAACCAAAAAATAGAGTGTGATTTCATGTTGACTACATTGATCAAGTTCTTAGCATTAGTTAGATAGTTTTCCAAATTCAATTCATATTTTCCACATTTACTTGTAATATTTTGCAAATGAAAAGAGGAACATGTGCATGTGTTATTGTAGGTTTTTTGGATCTGCAGGCAAGGAATGCTTTCACCAACTCTATCTAGGACATCTCCATCCTTTTTTTATGCATGCCAACCCATGGTATTGATCTCTATTTTTCGGTCACCATGATCAACCATATTAGCCAAAATCTAGCCTTCTTAAATTGTTGGGCTTGGTTAGTGGTGTTGAGAACCTTCCCTACATTCCCCACATCCTTCATACAAGTTTCCATTACCCTATCATTCTTACCCTCCAAACTCTCTTGGCCAACTTCTTGTAGCATTTCAGGACTTCCTGTAGGAGTTAAAGGAATCATTTAGAAACACCGTGTAGCACACTTGTAACAATGTATTTTGACCCTATTTTGACCTGAATTGATAGTATAACTTAGTTTAGGAGTAGGTTGGACCCTCAGCTTGGACTCCATGACCAAAAGTACCACCTAAGCCATTCTCTTCATTCCTTTTCCTTTCCTACAAGATCAAATAATATTAGTTATTTCATTCCGAATTTAGGAATTAGAACTTTACTTAATCTGCAAGTGTAAATTAGTTAGTTAATGTATTAATTCTTGAGTTGTAAATTTTTTATATGGAATTTGCATTTATGGATAAACACATTTTCCCTAGCTGTGTAGTTACTCCTAGAACAACAAAAAAAAAAGTAGTTTAACCTTTTCCTATAGTAGATAGATGAGATGAAGGAACTTACTTATAGTCTTGCACTTCCTTAATCCCCTTTGAATCGCTCCTGTCACTCCCACTTGAACTAAACCCGCTCAATTGGTACCTATATCAAGCAAAACATAAATAACAAATGATCAAAGAATATATGATATATCTACTATAATCCAATGGAATCAAAGACATTTAAACACATAATCATCATAGATATGAACAATACTATGAGAAAAGGAATAAAATCTTTATTAACATAGAAGGAAGAGTTTCACCCAATACAGTTCGATCCTGTGCGACTCCTCCAGCTTCAGTCCAACCCTCGCCACCTCAAAAGCACATCAATCCAGCAACATAACATTGCTTGATATGAACTCAATTATCAAACCAGTAGAATTTCCTTACAAACTTCATATTCTAGCCCCATGATCACTATGATGAGTGCTCAATTTATAGGAAATGGAGGTGGTTTTGTCATAAATGAGGGTATTGAATGGCCTTCCAAAATTGGCATTAGTTTCCATGGTGTAAGGGATGAGAGGATAGGAGGATAATGGATCCATAGCCTATCCAATTTCAAGCTCATAGGAGGAGATAAGAGATGGGATCCTTCTATAATGATCTAGAATCAAGGAATATTCCCAAAACCCTATGCAAATTTCACTCAATCTCACCCAGCGCAGGTCAAAGAGGGCCTAAGTGCATTGTAGTGCAGGCTTGAATGGGCCTACCTACTCTACAGCCACGTTATGCCTGACCAAGACTACAGTGGTGTCCCAAGGAGGCATTTCAGCAAGGCTTCAGGCTAAGAAACTTTCTTGGATGGAAGCATTCAATGTGATGACTTGTATAGGGCATGTAACAAATAAATTAGGGTTTGATGAGCCCTAAATGTACTAATCTGAATGTCGGGATAGATGTGCCCAAATATACTTGTAACACCATGGTATTCATGCACCCATGGAATTTACCTGTGGTATTGTAAGTAACTTCTACCCATGTTATTCATCCACCCATGGTATTTATCCACCCATAGAATTTACCCATGGTATTGTAAGTGGTGATGAGGCTCATCATTAGGTATATTATATGGGTCACAATGTGTTATAGACAGTTTTGGGTACTTCAACCCCAATCATAAATGTCCATAAACTGAGGGCTCCTAAGTCCCTAAAAGTGTTGCTTCATTACCTAAAGGAACAAGGTCAGCTGATTACATCATCTCCCAGAAGTTCTCCACTAAAAACTGCTCAGAAATGGTCAAAACTAGACCATACTGAATGCCCAGTGCAGAGGGTGTGATGCATCACACCTAATACACACGGGAGGTGTGATGCATATTGACTTATATAGGGTGTGATGAATGAGAATAGACAAGTGGCAGAGACAGTTTGCTGAGTGGATGATCAAGGAATCTTCTAGAAACTTCTCATATGGAACTTGCCTCTCAGAATTCGCTCAAGGATGAGTAAGAGATCAATGAAATCTCCAAGTGGAACCAAGAACTATCAGAGAGAGGACACTAATAAAAAACCCAGAGCTCACTCACACCTTTGCAAAAATCTATATATGGATCTCTCATCCCAGAGATCCAAAGGCTAGAGGCTGGAATTTTGTATCTTATAGAGAAGTGTTGTTGGTTTTCTAGTGTACATTCATAGTGTTGGGTGATCTAAGCTTTACTTGAGGTGAAGAAGGGCTTTCTAGCTAGAGGATGATGCTAGGTGAGAACATATGGTTGTAATCCTCTTGCTACTTTTCATCTTAATAAAGCTATTCAATTTTTCCTCCATATTCTTGTGTACTTGTTTATATATATATGCATTTGTATGGTTAACACACATCTGGTCCTATGTTATTTATGAATATAGATCTTTGTTCTTCGATAGTAGTATGTTTCTGTGATTCCATAGGTGCTCTTTGAAGCTGGGCATACGAAGAAGAAGCGACAAAACTCTATCAGGAAGGAGAGGAAATCAAGCGCAAGACTAAGGTTGGTCTCCTTTGTTCCACCCCTATCTATTTTCATAAAGGAAAGCGAAAATAGACTTTACTTGTTTGTTTCTAAGATAGCTACCAGTCTTAGTGGGAATAGCATCATCCGAGTGGACACTATTCCCGGTAACAAAATGGCGACTCCACTGGGGAGAGACTAGATTGTTTGTTAGCCTATCTATTTTTGTTTCTTTTATAAACTTACAGACGGAGCCTTAAACCAAGCCAGCTAGCCTTCGAACTTCATTTGTTATACAAATGCAAAGTAGATCAATGCTGGTTTAGTCCATCTCCGGGTTTTGTTTATTAATTAAACAATCGATCTGCAAACAATCTAATTGCCCTAAGTGGTGGCTCTAGTAACCTCTTTATATCACCCTTGTGTTTTACATATTCTGAACATTACTTACTCGGCCTAAATCCCTGAACTGAATTGCAAATTGTGAGTAAAAACTTGTTTAAAGTCTCGCACTGGTACCATCGTACCCTGCCTTCAAGGCAGACTATATGCAACGCACTTCCCGAGTGCAGTAGGTGCACTGCATACTGAATTCACAGTGTGACAGGTGCGATGGTCAGGGAAGGTTAACTTTACCTTCAAACTTTGGTTTTTCCTCACTGTTTTCAGTCCTATTCACGAGTTTTTTTGTCTGTAGTCAGTGTATCTCTGTGAAAATCCCCTTCTCTTGCATTATTCTGCCTCCATAGTGCAAAAAACTGTAAGTTTTTTTATGTATTGTGTGCCATTTTAAGTTCTCTTTTGCAAAAAAGTAGCATAGTCGAACTGTCGTTTCTAGATCTAAAAGTGTCGTAGTTTTCATTTTCAGTTTTAGAAGACAATCCCATTGTTCTTGATAGTCGACTATACAGTTACTATTGCATATGATTTGAATTAATAGTTTTTAAAGTGTTGAAAAGCAATTTTCATTTCGAAATCACAAAGTGTCTCTCTTACCTTCACTTCATTTTGAAAAGAAATTTGTTGAGTATTGTCGCTTTGAAAGTGATTCAAATTTTCACATAGCTTTCTTATCATCATTCATACATTAATAAGGCTGAAAACATGCATGTGCATTTGCATTTTGACTTCTTGGTTTGATTTAGGACAGTGCATTTAGCATGTGCTCTATGCTCTTTGCTAAAAGATTCTTAACTTTCTTTCCTTAGTAGCTAGGATTTTCATTGCCAAAATAAGATTAAACGTTTGTTTATCATCTTAGACTGCATTTTAGGAATTGTATACATATTACGTGGTGAACCTAAAAGGCAAATTTTTAAGCAAGATCAACTTAAAATAAATTTAATGAATCTAACAATGCTTTGGAACCTAACGCACAACATCTAGAGGTCTAGGCTAGAGATGTATTCTGGTGTCGTAAAACCTGGTAACTATGGTTTTCATTGTTGTTTGGGTGATTCCTCCACTCTGAGACGGCAAGTGCCAGTACGGACTTGTGCTCCCACGTACCGTCGAGTATATTTTGGGAGACCACAATAGGTTGCATCCTTTATCCTTAGTAAGCCGTGTCTGCCGCCCTATCGATCGCAATGCACTGAACACAGCATTCGAGAAGATTGACTGCCTTACCGTAAAAAGTATTCTACAGTTTTGCAATTGGTTTGGTAATCCCCTTTGCCTAGATCTCTAGAAAAGTCCATTTTGCTCCTTTTCAGACTCCTTAAAGGAAAAGGTCCTCTGAGCACTTGTCACTTCAAGCTCAATAAAAATTGAAGGTGACTAGAGTCATCTTTTGTTTTTTCTCGAATCTTTAAAATTGAAAAAACAAGTTGTGTCAAAGTGTCTAAAATTTATTTAATTCGAAAAAACATTTTTCCCTTTTATGAGTTGATCAAGTAATCCGCAATCGTGGAACAAAGTCAATCAAAACCCAGTCGTTCGCGTAGACTTACGAGTCAACCGTCATTGACTCTGGAAGCGAAACCATTCCAGACGAATCGAACTCGTTTGACTAGATCCAAGTCCCCTAGGTTGGTTGGAGCAAGCACTCCAACATCCTCAGAGACTCCAGTTACTCCGAACATTTCTGGTATCCCTGCCTCTACAGAAGAAATTCCGCAATAGCAAAAGGACATTACAACTGATCCTAGTGTGACAGTAAACTCTTCCATTCCTAAACCGACTCCATCTATAGTTGATTCAGAAGGTGTTCCTCCCCGACCGTCTATTGCTGTAGAACTTATATCTTCTTCGGCACCAGAAATATTTTACAGGCCTGACGGTTTGCCTCTTCCTCCTGGATTGATTGCCATAGAAGAGATTGTGGAAGATCCTCCATCTAGCACTCCAATGAAACTTGGAGCTGGGATCACCCTGTATCCTTCTTCATCAGAAGATATTCACCCGCCATCGGAAGTTCCTGAAGAATCACTGAGGAATCTTTCGGATAGGCTTAATATGTCTAAACAACCGTCAACATCAAGGACTATGTTACCCGACACAGCAACAGCAGAAGCTCCTTCTGCTACTCCAACAATGTTCACCGGCATGCCATCTGTCCCAAATAGCTTTCAATCACTGGATGGAGTCCATCCAGGGGCTATTTCGACAGTATGGACTGTTCCCGTTTGTTCATTTGGAATTATATCTGGAATCTCTTACGTTGAGTCTCAACAAATTGATCCTTCACAAGGTCAATTTTGGTAAACTGGTCTCCAAGGGCAAATCATTCCTTTGAGTACTGGATTACCGTTGTATGTAGGGCCGTATACCCTTTCATTTCCTTCCTCGGAAGGACAACCATGCGTGAGTTCACAACAAAATTTGGGTTATGCTGGAATCGCGACTAGCAGTTGGGTGCCAATCCTGCCTCAACAACCAAGAGTTGTATGCTCAATACAAAAAAGTTTACCTATGACAAATATCCCCACTACGCCGGCTATTGTGCCAGTATCACAAGTACAAACGTCACCAGTTGTATGCCAACCTCAAGTTTCACAGGTTGTAATGCAACAATCTCTTGTACCTACGACACAACAACAATCACCAACTAGTGGAATGGCATAGGTTCAAATGGGGAACGCCAACCCCCATCTTGGTCAAACAGTCAGTACTATACAACAGCCCATGACTTCACAACCATGGCTGGTGCAATACCAACAACCGCAATTCCAGCAGGCTTACCAAGGATATGAGCAACAAGTCTTTGCAAGTAATGGGCAGCTGTATCAACCATATCATAATGGTTATG
>APFE031176754.1:94364-196484 GCA_000404065.3 Pinus taeda
ATGCCCATCAACCTTACCAAAGTTACCAACATCAAATGCATTATGCTGGTATGCAAAGACCCACTGCTCAAACAATTCTGTCTTATCCTGGGTATGCTCAACCAAGCCTGAATCAACAGTTGCCTTTTGTGGCAACTTTAGAGTTACCGGATCTAAGTCGACTAACGAACGATCCAATTGCCTACCCCACTTGGTGGCTGGCGATTCTGCATAAACTTCTGTCTGATATTCCTAAATTTAATGGAAATCCGAGAAAATACCCATCGAATCATGTGATGACCTTTCATCTATGGTTTTCATCAAACACTCTCAATGATGATTCGATTAGGCTTCGCCTCTTTCAGCGCACGTTAACTGGTCTGGAAACAAAGTGGTATATCGAACTTCCTAGAGCTTCATTTGATAACTTCAGTACCCTAGTCACAATCGTTTTAACCCATTTTCAGTTACCTATAAGGTACGAAACATGAACTGTGCTACTTACCAATTTCAACCAAACGACGGCCACTCACATATCCGATCATATTCATGAATGGCGACGTCATCGTAGAATGGTAAAAACATGTGTTCCTGATCAGCTATTGGCTGAATGGTTTATTAAGTCACTGTTACCTGCTATTACAGAAGATCTAGCAAAGGGAGGAGTTGTCACTGAAGAGCAAGTTATTTCTCGTGCACAATAACTAGACTTGATCTATACTCAGTCTGGCACGCTCTACGATAAAATCCCTGATGCTCCTAGACCAAAATTTTATGTTCCTCCGCCTCCTAAATCAAACAAAGACTCTCATGCCGGTGATGGTGTGATAGGTATGACTAGAACGAAAACCATAAAGGCTATGTCAAAGAAAGCCCGTATGGTTTCTAGTCAAAATGCAAATGACAAACTTCTTGCCTCGGAGGTTAATGTTGTGTCGACTGACAAAGGCAAAGAACCAAAGCAACTAAGAGGCAAGAAGAAAAAGAAAGGGAAAACGAAGAAACAAGAGGAGTCATCTCCTAAAAAATCTTCTGCAAACCCTTTTGGGCAAAGGAAACCTCTTTCAGGGTGTCAGATATGCGATGAGGATGATCGGACAAGAGATTGTCTATATAAAGCTGAGCTTAGAAAATTCTTCAAGAATTCAAAAATCTCAGTGGTATTGACTAATCCGTTTCCAAACCCAGGAACAAATCTAGTTGCTAGCGACAATGATTCCCCGTCCCGAATGCTTATGTTGTCCATTTCGAAACAACAAAATGATGCTTTGATATCGACAAGGAATAAAGATTATGGAAATACATAGATGTCGAACAACAAGGCTACAGATCAACCTAGTAGTTCGACAACAAATTCGACCGAAGTTCTGCCACCCATCATTCCTGAGCTAATGATAAAGCCACCAAAGGGAGTAGTACACAAATCGACATTTAATCCTCGTGCCAGAGCAGCACAACAGTATAATATAGTGGAGGATCTGGCCCAATCGCTGTCCGCTATGTCGACACTTGAGGTACTACAAAATTTCCCCTCCCAAAAGCAGGATTTATTATCAGCGATAGGTGGGATTGACCCAGCGGATTCCAATCTTGTGGCCTTTGATCACAAAGGATATGACCCTCAGTTACCAGCTCAACTAGCTTTCCTTATTCAAGTGAAAGCCCTCAACAAAACTGTTCATCGAACAATTATTGATGAGGGGTAATCTACATGTATTATGTCAATGAGTTGCTGGAAAACTTTAGGCTCACCACCCTTGTCGTGATCGTCAACGATGTTAAAAGCATTTGATGGGTGAACATACACTCCATATGGGATTTCAAGTAACTTGCAAGTCAAACTGGGGGGCAAAACAGTAGAAATTGATGTTGAAGTTATCGACGGAAACCTCGATTACAACATCCTACTGGGAAGGCCCTGGATATATGCTATGGCTGCCATTGTGTTGACGTACTTTAGAAAGATTTCATTTCCCTTCCAAGGAGGAATCACAATCGTCGACCAACAAACATTTCTCCCCAATAGTTCACAAGTTACAGGAAGCATTCTGATGATCCACGGAAGCTCTTAGTCGCTTCAAAATATCAGAGTAGGTCTCCTAAAATACCCTTCCTTAATGGAGACTTTTTCCCTTCCACCTCCGAGTAAGCTGGCAGAAGTGGCCACAGTGGAAACCTGTCCCATGAGATCTTCTACATCAACAAAAATGAAGAAGAACTTAAAACATTTTGATAGTGTGGATCACCACGAGGCATTGCCTCCAAGCCCTACCATAGCTACATCATCTGATGATCAATTCAGTGATGTTGTACATTATGTACTAGGGGCATTGGAACTAGATCTTTCCTTCATAACCCTTATGAGTTGTGATCAAAGGTCACCATGAGGATAGTTCTTTTACTGTGTCAACCTCATTAAAAAATGAAACAAATCCCTTTCCAAATCGAGTCTTTCAAAGATCTCAAAGGTAAACCTTCATTCCAACCATCGCGTTTAATGCAATGAAGCTTGGGGGGCATGCACCTCGATTTGTGTTATTATGCTAGGGGCATGCAAACTTATGGCGAGCAGTGTTACCGCTGGGTTTAAGCTCGTTAAAAAATAAACCCCCCACGAGCAGTTTTAGAACATAGTTCAAGCTCCTTAAAAAATAAACATAAGTCATGAGCAAATGTTTCCCCCAGAGTTTAAGCTCATTAAAAAATGAACTAGTAAATAACCATTGTGAATGCCTTATCGCCAACTTTTGAGCCTTGGTCATGTTCTCATCATCACCTCCACTCTTTTTTTAGCCGATCATTCACCCCCATATGATTGTTTACCCCTTCGAGGAACATCTGCGAAGAGTGATTCTATTAGCCATCCTTGTGACACTGCCGTGATTGGAGAATTCCAAACCTTACCTGGAATCAGCTGCTACCCAAAATCATCACTCGTTCCTCGAAAACGAGTCTCCTTTATACTATTTTCAACTGACTCGTAAAATATGAAAAGATTTCCGAGCGATTGGCCTCTCCGGCTCATTAAAGCCATCAGAAGTGCCATCCCTCCTCTAGATTTTAATATTTTTGGACCTGAAGGATTATTACACAAAACGATCGAGCGCCTGTCTTGTTCGGCTTGTTAAAACTATCAAAACTTCATCCCTTTTCTATTATTTTACGCTTTTTCGGACTTAAGGGATTACATGACGAAAAAGAATCATTGGAGTCTCCTTTCTGTTCCTTTCAAACTCTCTAAAATTGAAAGGGACTGAGTTATCTTTGACATTAAACTCGTTAAAACCGAATAGTGACAAACTCGTCCAAATGGACGAGAATGAGTTTCACTGTCGCTAGGCTCGCTAAAATATAGCGACAGGTTTGCCCGAAGGGCAGATTATAGAAAAATCATATGTTATCCTCCTCAAGATTGACAAAAATAAAGAGGTGCTGGTAAGCAATGACTGGGGAAAGTTGGGAAGAAAACTTGAAAAAGCTTTATTGGTAGCAAGTCGCTCTTGAACATGACACTTTCCTTCTGCATCCAAGCCGAGTTGGGTTGTTCCGTTCGCTGGTCATCGCCATTGGTCCATCACACCATCCATCTTTGGGGTTAACACTACCAATCCATCGTTAGTGTCAACGATATGTTCAAGAGAATTCATTCAGACAAATCGCCTGTGTCTCACCCACTACAATACATTCATGCTCCATTCCTTCATGACCACCACCCTGAACCCTGTATCGTCAGATTGTTTTCACCTCCAAAATCATTTGCTTCGTTCTGTGTCATTGATGTTGGATTCATTAAGGCCCTCCTGCGATGGGTCACTTCTTGTTGACATCAGCTCATTATCCAAAAAGTTGACTTAGGAACAACCCTTTCAATACTTTGTAGCTTGCATGCCTCAATGGCAAGTTTCTCACTTTCAGCGACAGGTTTACATCAATGACCTTCGACCGAGAGATTTTATGTGGTGTTCGATGCCAAGTCCTTTTTCACACCACGTGAATTGTACTGTAGTACCTTGAGGGTCATTGTCATTATTAGTGATTCCTCTCGCGCTTGTTAGCAGTTTACATCATTGGCTAGTAATCAGGTGATGTCTTTCCATGTTCGCCTCCAGAACATTTTCACATGGATCGACTTGTACTCTGAGTGAAGATTGAACGAGTTTTGAAGACCCCGGATCTAGTTTCATCCATTCGGACTACGATATATTCAGGAATATAAAGACATCAAGTGTACATCATTGCCAAACAGATGATCATCCAAAGAAAAGGATGATGAATCCAAATCATTAGTCTGCCACACAAACGATTGTTTGTCCTATGTACATGAAAATGAATTTATAAAGTTGAGCATGGGAATGCCCGCCTCAGCTAGATCATAGAAGGACGGTCTAGACGAGAGGTGTGATGCATACTAAAACGTCCTTCTACAAGGTGCGATGGATGAGAATAGACAAGTGGCAGAGATGGTTTGCTAAGTGGATGATCAAGGAATCTTCTAGAAACTTCTCATTCGCTTAAGGATGAGCAAGAGATCAATCAAATCTCCAAGTGGAACCAAGAACTATCAGAGAGAGGACACTAATAAAAAACGCAAAGCTGACTCACATCTTTGCAAAAATCTATATATGGATCTCTCATCCCAGAGATCCAGAGGTTAGAGGCTAGAATTTTGTATCTTATAGAGAAGTGTTGTTGGTTTTCTGGTGTACATTCATAGTGTTAGGTGATCTAAGCTTTACTTGAGGTGAATAAGGGCTTTCTAGCTGGAGGATGATGCTGGGTCAGAACATATGGTTGTAATCCTCTTGCTACTTTTCATCTTAATAAAGCTATTCAAGTTTTCCTCCATATTCTTGTGTACTTGTTTATATATATATGCATTTGTATGGTTAACGCACATCTCGTCCTATGTTATTTATGAATAAAGATCTTTGTTCTTCGATAGTAGTATGTTGCTATGATTCCACGAGTGCTCTTTGAAGTTGGGCAGACAAAGAAGAAGCGGAAAAACTCTATCAAGAAAGAGAGGAAATCAAGTGCAAGACTAAGGTTGGTCTCCTTTTTTCCACTCCTACATATTTTCATAAAGGAAAGCGAAATAGACTTTACTTATTTGCTTCTAAGATAGCTACCAGTATTAGTGGGAATAGCAGCATCCGAGTGGACACTATTCCAGTAACACAATGCCATCCTCCAGATTATCAAATTATATTTTTCTCACATTTATCTACAAATTTTGTTATATTATGCTTATTGTGAGGAGTAAAATATGTGTTGCTATCTCATGTGGCCTAATGTGCATTAAATGTAGAAAATGGAGCAATTTTGAGTTAATTTGAGTGCAGGAACTCAGAGTACACAACAAGAGATTATAGAAGTTTTTCCACCTCCTTAATTCCTCCAATTAGTCAAATATCCCTACTCTATCTCTCATCAACTCGGTGTCATTGGAAGCCAAGCAGGTCGAGTTCATTAGCAGTTGAGCTAGTGCAAGTGAAGGAAGATCTAGATCCACCTATTCTCACGTTAGGGAGACAAATATCCATATTTTCTAGGGAGTTGTTGCTATCTCACCTTTTTATAAATAAAGAAGCTAAGGAACTCATTAGGATTCGAATTTTTATTATAGCTAAGAGTCCATTGAGTTGAAGAACTTGTGATTGTTATTTTGATGATGTATTTGACATTTCTGGAATGATAATGAGAAGTTCCTTTTTGATCCAGAACTAAGTTAATTCACAGGGTTGAAGTTCTTGGGTTAGGTCCCAACCCTAGTAGCAGAGGCCCCTCTCATGTATCTATATTTATTCTAGCCTAGAATTTTGATTAGTTGTTGCAGTTCAATAGAAGTTTATTCATACTTTTTTAGCTTTAGAAGGTTGATTAGTTGTTGCTTATTCATATTTATATTAGCTTAGAATGTTAATTAGTTGTTGCAGTTCAGTAGAGTAAAATTCATAAAAAAAAATTGTGACTGTGACCCTTATTTCATCTCCCTCATGGGAGCATGATTAGAGGACCCCACCATCACAACCCAAAAATAGAGTGTGATTTCATGTTCATTACATAGATCAAGCTCTTAGCATTAGTTAGATAGTTTTCCAAATTCAATTCATCTTTTCCACATTTACTTGTAATATTTTGCAAATGAAAAGAGGAACATGTGCATGTGTTATTGCAGGTTTGTTGGATCTCCATGCAAGGAATGCTTTCACCAATTCTATCTAGGACATCTCCATCCTTTTTATGCATGCCAACCCATGGTATTCATCTCCATTTTTCGGTCACCGTGATCAACCATATTAGCCAAAATCCAGCCTTATTGAAGTGTTTAGCTTGGCTATGGGTGTTGAGCAACTTCCCTACATTCCCCACGTCATTGATACAAGTTTCCATCACTTCACCCTATCATTCTTACCCTACAAACCCTCTTGGCCAACTTCTTGTAACATTTCAGGACTTCTTGTAGGGGTTACAGGAATCATGTAGAAACATCTTGTAGCACGCCTCTAACAACGTGTTTTGACCCTATTTTGACCTGCAATGATAGCATAGCTTAGTTTAGGCATAGGTTGGCCCCTCAGCTTGGACTCCATGACCAGAAGTACCACCTAAGCCATTCCCTTCATTCCTTTTCCTTTCCTACAAGATCAAATAACATTAGTTCTTTCATTCTGAATTTAGGAATTAGAACTTTACTTACTCTGCAAGTGTAAATTAGCTAGTTAATGCATTCATTCTTGAGTTGTGAATTGGTAGGATAATCTTTTGTTTTCCAACAACATTGATAGCTAAATTTTGAGTGCAAATTCGAGTAGTTTCCTTTCTGCAGATTAGCATAAGTCTTGTGTTATTTCATAGCAGTTACAAGTTGACAACATTTACAATATTGAGTTGAAAATAATTTATATTCTCTGCACTAGGACTAGCTTTCACATTTTTCCTTCAATAGTTAATCTCCCTTGATTTCAAGTAGAGGAATGGTCTTGGAATCCTAATGATCAAGTGACCTAGTTGAAGAGCCTCTGGAAGTTGCAACACTCTTGGTGCAATAACAGGTCTCACCATCTTTTTGGCATTGTTGCCAGGGAGGTGTCTAGGTAGATTTTATTTCTTATTTCCTTTCTGTTTTTCTTTTAGTTTTGGAAAAAACACATAAAAAGAAAAAAAAAAAATCATGCCTCGTAGGAGTAGAGACACTTTAGGAAAATTGTTGTTAAATACCCCCACTCCATCAAACAGTCAACCTTCACTCTTCTTCGGGGACTGTCAACTTCCCTCTCTGACTGCAGGAGAGCTAGAAGACCCCTTAGGTGAACAACCTGAGATCTTTGAAGAACCTATTGGGGAAGAATAAGAAGAAGAAGAATAAGCCATTCCACATACCCACACCATGGCTGAAAACATATATGAGGATATTTTTCTCGTCAGAGAAACTAATGGAGATGCTAGGATGAAGAATATAAGCTCTTCTTCCCTTCCTCATTTCCATGGCTGAACCTCAAAGGACCCTGATACTTTTTTGTTTGAGGTTTTGTTTGTCTATAAGAATTATGATTATACCACTGATGACAAAAAGCTCAATTTGTTCCCATCCACTCTTAACGATGTAGCCTTGTGCTCGTTCATGGGTATACCCAGGGATAACTTTATTAACTAAGATCAAATGCAACAGTACTTTAACAACACATATAGCGATTATTGTAGGTACAAAGAAACCAAAGAGGAAATATTTAAAATGACCCTTGGACCTGATGAATCCCTAGAAGACTATGAGGAAAGATTCCAACGCATTTATAGGAGGGCAAGATGCACCCTTGATCCTGGATCACTCAAGTTAGTCCTTCTTAGAGGAATTAGGGAGGACATAGTGGAAACCATAAACATGTTATCTCGGGGAGACATTTACCAACTTCCCTATGAAATAATCAAGACGGTATTCAAAAACCATTCTAGTGTTGCTAGGAAGAAAGGTAGGTCTAGTCAAGCTTTGACGAGTTCCTCTTCCTCCACAACATCCATCAAGAATGAAATTAGAAACATGTTGGAGGACTTTAAAAGTGAAATGTCACATAACTTTTCTCTTCAAATGTACACCATACAGAACAATAGGAGACAAGAGGAGGCAGAGAGAGCCTTAGCTATATTTTGCCTTAAATTCACTAGAAGGCAACCCATAAATGAATTTCCATTAAATTTTATAGAGGTCTACTCACTCTATGAGGAGAACCATGCCATAGATAAGTGTCCTTCTTTACCTGGATTTAAAGTTGTATACAAAGGGGCATAAGGTGGGGCTGAACAACTCTGTTTCATCAATCAAAGGAGGCCTCAAGGGCCACAACCATATGCGAAGGGCATGCAAGGTGCATCCTACTCATATTACCATCCCAACCAGAATGAACCCTTGCCACCTTACTACTCTTCCACTCATCAATCATGGTCCACAACTTCTCCTTAACCTTATGGATGTCTTGTGCTATACAACAACCCCCCCATTTCAATTTTTAAATCTTAGTCTTATAATGCCAAATAAGAAATGGGTCCCCTTTAGAATATGAATAAAAGCAATAAAAATTTTGAGTAAAATAAAATGAAAGTCATATAAAAAATTTATTTATGAGTATTTAGGACTGCTCATCACAAATCGCAATTCTTTAGAACCCGTGAACATCCATTTAGAAAAGGGTGATGCGATTAGAGTCATAATAAAACCCTCATCACGAAGTTTTATCAAAGTAAGCCATTTATAAATATGATGTGATAAAACTATCGCGTCGCACACATCATATATCCCAAGCGATGACTTATAACATTTATTTAAATCTTGCAATGGGATAAGGCTATCGCAGTTGCATATCACTGATTCATAGGGAAGCATCTGAAAAACTCCATTGAAATCTTTCGATGCGATTTAATTATCACATATTGCGCTCTCGATAAAAGCAAGTTATAAAATACTATGAATACATGCGGTATAGGGATAAATCGATTATAAAGAAATAAGCGTGATTTTCCAAGTTTCAAATCCGCCATCTTCACATGCCAGCTCAACACTCATCGCAATCGCAACTATGCAAACATACATTTTGAGCATGGCACTTGTAACTCCCGATTTATGATATGCAAATATTACACAAATATTAAAATAATACAATCGCTAATCGCAAATCGTAGAGTCACAACACCTATTCTAAAAACGATCGTTAAAAAACTTGCGATGCAACAAATAGGCTTCAGCATTAAAGTTTCACGTTAGAAGTTACGATAAAACATTAAGGAGTAGTTATGGTTAATTCCTTTAAGGATTTCATCTGTGGTAGCTATGTACAATATAAGATCTTTGGCATCTAATTCCATAATTTCTTTTGATCTATAATTTGTGTATTATCTCCTCTCAAGTTTTTCGACTGTTGCGCTCTTCTTCCTCATTTTGCATAGCTGATCTAGGATTGCACATTTGGGCAAGACGTCTAAGAAATCTCAAAAGGTAAAGGCCCCCATTACAATGGAAGAAGGACCAGCAAAATTGGTGCTAATTGCAGATACTACTTGTCAAGGCCTTGGTAAAATCTCGTGGGAAAGCATATATGCTTTACTTAAAGTAGAAAATCCAATGGAGAGAGAAGAAGAAGCAACAGGTGTTGGAACTGATCGAACAGAAATCACACTCAATGATTTGGCGAGCTCCTTCCTCCATAGAATAGCAGCCTGAGCAAAAGTTTTACCATATAATTATCTAATGAGATGGGTAATCAAAAGTATTAATATCATAGACAGAGCTTTCTTCATAGCCAATGGGAGGATGTTCAGGACATTCAAATCTGAAGATGTCAAGAGAATGTATCACTTGCCGGATCCCCAATGACACTACAACAAATCATTCCTAGAAGCTTTCTCTAAGGAGAATGACATAGAATCAGACCCTATCAAACAGTGGAGACATTTTCCAAACAAGCATAAACATGAATCCTCTGGTATGTACTTTGTGGACTCCTTAGCATCTCTGTATTGTTATGTTTCTGCTATGGTATGTAGGATCTTTGGAAGCCCTGATTCTGTTACATCTTCTATAGAAATGGTTCCATTAATAGAAGCAGCAATCAACTCCTTTATTATGGATTGGGAAACCATTCTATCAGATAAAATGGTGAGTCAAATACTAGAATATAGATGGAACATATTTGTCTCCACCAGAATTGTGCCCCCATTCTATATGAGCACCTACATAATGGACACAATCTGTTTTAATTCTGACTTTCCCATCCTAAGCTGGAAATTGACTTTTCAAGATCCAACCCCCATTCATATTTATCATAAATATTTATGGAAGTTTGGCTACAAAAATCATTTATACAATATTTTCCATGGTTTCATTTACCTATCCATCGAGCCATCTTTAATAAACCTGCACCTTGGCTGTCTGACGAGGCTAGCATTGACTTAACTTCAATCGGCAGATGGTTCGGGGAGGAGAAGTTCACTTATATTAGGATTTTTGGCAGTATTACTAACCCTCATGTCCTTCCACTCTACATCCCTGATAAACTATTAGCTAGGGAAATAGCTTACCAGATAGTGGAAAAAGGGATGTCTAGAAACATAAAAGATTCTAAGAAATAAGTATGGCCTCCATTTCCCCTCCGCTGTGGCACTTACACATTGCATGATTTTAAACATGTTGAGAAAGAAGCAGAGAAAACAAAGGATCTGGGTCTAGTGGTAATTCCTAAAAGAGATCCAAACAAGGTCATTTTCAATTTCACCAGTCAGGTGAAAATTAGTAAATTTATACATGAGAAGGATGAGTTTGATGACTTCTTAACTTCAACGGAATTATTATCACAAGTAAGTCATCTGGCAAGATTCAAATTAGGAGCCAAGAAGATGGAAAAATTCATGGAATACAAGACACAAAGGTTATTGACAGTACCTCTAGACTTACTAAATACTATCCCTATTGTTCAGCAAGCATAGCACAGCGGGGAGCAGATTATTGAAGAGAGTTTCGGGGAAGGGGAAACAGGTGAAAATACCAGTGAACCCATTAGCACAGATGTTCATATTGACCCCATCTTGATAAAAGAATGGGAGCAATTTGATCAGTAGATCAAAAGCCAGAGCGACCTCCAAAACATTACCACATCAACATCGACCGTGACATAATGACCCACCATTCCTGATAGTGCGATTGAAGTAACACCCAATAAAGACATAGCTCAGAAGAGATTGAAATAATTCCTGAAAACCCTTCAGGAGAAATTATATTGAATATTGAGGAAATACCACCATTGGATGTATTTTATAGTACAAAACACAGGGTTGTAGTGAAAAGACAAAGAAAAAGAGGAAAATAGACCAGACATCCTCCAGAATTCCTCAATCTGAATTTATGAATGTTTTATGGAAGGATTCAGAAGTCAATCCTCCTAAGGATTTGACTAATTTATCTGAATTTGCAAGGGCATACACAGCCACCAAAATTGATAAGGCAACTGAGTTTAACCAATTGTTCAAGGAAAAAGATCAAAGGATTAATCATCTTGAGGAACAGGAAATAGTAAAACAACAGAAAATTAATCGGCTTGAAGAACAGTTGGTAGAAGAAAATGAAAGAACAAGCAACTTGAGGAAAACTTAAACCTGGAGAAACAGAAGATTGACCATCATGCCATCCAAAAACAATAGTACTTGTCACAAAAGCTCGAACAACTTCATTTGACACATCAACAAGAAATTAAGACTAAAGAGGAGCAAATCACACAGTTACAACTCTATATAGAACTTATCTTTAGATTATCACAATATTGAGGAATTTAAGAAGAAATCCCTAGAAGAAAATAAAGCCTTATCTCAACAGCTCAATCTACTTTGCCATAAAATATCTCTTGTCGACCCATTATGCATCATAACTACATCACTGATCAATCAAGCAGTTAATACCAGATTAGAATTTTATGATGCAGATGACAAGGTCACAAATTACCTCTCCTGGCAAAGCACAGTAGAAGGAATAGTTGCTAACCTACCAAAAATTCAAGAGTCTCATGAAGAAATATTGTTTTCGGAGTGGGAAACACAGCTGATAAAGGTAGAAAGGGCTACCTCCAGGGCTAGGTCTACACTGAATAATGTGATTAAAATGGTAAATGATGGTTTATATGGAGCTAATTTAATCTTCGATTGTTCCTCAGGTAATCTTATAAAGGTGAAAGTGTTAGAAAATCAATGGAAGCAAGATTTGGCCACCAAAGATGAATAGCTCAACAGAATACAAAGCCTTAACTGGGATGCATACTAGTCCTTTTTGGTCAAGCCGCATAACCAACAAATGACCATCAAATTCCTTGCCGATGTTGTTGATCACATGATCCCCGAGCTTTCAAATGCCATGTACATGGGACAACTACACTTCAGGATGAGTCACCCTCCGGAAATTCAAAACATGCTTCCAATTTTTTAGTTGTGAATACAGGAGAAGAAATAGATACGAAGAATATTTTTAGATATAATCACATTACCATTTTTGCAATTCAAATCCTAGATTTTAATGAGTGGTGGTTGCAACAACTCTCAATGATTTTTGTAGACAGTTTTTTTTAATTCTGTTAGAGCCTAGATTGACCTCAGGTTGAAGGGAGGCAATCTTGGGATAACCACAAACCAACCTTAACCTGGTAGCTAGCCCTACTAGGTCAGGAGAGGGCTCTCTCATTGTCAATATCAATTGAGATGAATGAATTAAATATGGATTTTAGGCTAGGCATTGTAGCTCTAGGGTTTTTGGTTTATTTTGATGGTTTTGTTGCTGGATCAAATAGAGCAGGCAGTTTTGGGTTCGGGAAATCAAGTCAGCAATGCAGAGTGTTCTGTGGGGCGAGGTAGGTAGGTGTTTAAGAAATTGGAATTGAGTGAGATGGTAGGTCTAAGACTGGTGAATATCTTAGGAGGGCATGCAAAGATCATGAGTCCTCTTCAAACAGTTGAAAACATCAAAAACTAAATGTATTCCCAAGACAAAGCACTGTTACCAATGTATTCTACCTATCTATCTTGATTTCATTTAGTTTAGAAAAATGAATTAGATTTTGGCACACATAACACATGATAAAAAAAAGCTAATGACAGAAGGAGAAACAATGCAAAAACACATTACCACAATAATCCCACAAAAATAGCTACAAATCCTGGTTTATTTCCTTGCCAAACTGTTGTAGAGATGTAAAATGTAGCTCAGAGCATCCAAGAGAGTCCAACCATTTCTAATGACTAAAAAATACATAATATAGACATCAAAACCACCTATGCTAGCCATCAGGGGTCAAATCCAAGAGATAAGGTATTGTTACATTTCCCAACAAGGAACAGAAATATAGACAATGGAACAACTTGCCTCTAAAACCATCAAAACTTATTCATTTACCCGCAAACCACCTCAAAATGATGAATCTACCCTCTAAGGTAATTTTAAAATTACATTTACATAGAATAGCATCATTTACAATCATAAATTCATCCAAAATGAGAGAAGAAGTCAACTTGTAGAAAAACTAGGCAAAATTTGGATTTTTGAGCAAACTGGCTCTATGCGTAGCGCCATTGGCCAGGGGCGTAGCTCCACTTCTCAGCTGATTTTGAATGCCTTCACCTTAGCCAAATTGAGCCCAAGATAGCGTATTGGAAATATCTTCCTGTCTAGTTTCTAGAACATCTTGAATTTTTGCATTTGGCTGTCATTTCCCCCCTCAAACGTGGAATCTCCCAAGGCTTCTTCTGTGTGTCCAAAAAGAGGCAGAGAGGTCATTTTTTGATGGTTTTTTGACCTTTAGGTGACCAGGTTTTGCTCCAAAGTTGCTGAAAACGTCAGGGATTGATTCTCTCATCATGTTGAATCCAAATATGCAAACCATTTCTCCAAAAAGTCTCCCAGTGAAAATCGTAGCGCCGGTGGCGCTACGCACCTAAGGCAATTTTCTGTGTTGGAAAATTTCAAAATTTCAAAATGAAAAAAACTTACCAAAACCAGCCCAAATTTGGCTCAAGGCACCACCATTAGTTTCTCTGATGGGCTAGCGAGGCTTTAGCCAAGATTTTTAGCTTGTCTTGCTCCTTTATGCTCCTTAAGGCCTTCCTCAACCTAACCTTAAGCTTCCTCAATCTTATGTTGCATATTTTGTTTTGGGTCATGTAGTGGAAGGCCATGTGGCGAAGAATCTTCTTGTCTCTATTGGCCTTCTCAAGAATCCCCTCAAGGTGTATATTGACCCTTTCAATCCATGGTTCCTGGTCATTCTCAATCTCTTGCTCAATAGAGGTCAACTTGACCTTTGCCTTCTTAGCCTTTTGACTATTCTCCTTAATCATTTGCAACTCCATGAGGACTTGCTTGTTGGTTAATTATTTGTTTTCTTGCTCTAGATATTTGATGATCCATTTAGCCCTCTCTAAGTTGTTAGACAAAGCTTGTATCTCAGCCTCTTGCTCCTTAATGATCATGTCTTTGACAGTCCTTGAATCTTGAGCATCCAATTCAATGACATCAACTCCTTGTGTCTCCTCATGATAAATAAGGTCAAAATAGATCTCTTTCCTATCAATAGGATCCTTCTCATGCATCTCCTTCTTGCCTTTACCTTTGCCCTTGTGTTGCTGCCCAACCTGTACCTGTTTAGATAAAGAAGAAGGCAAAGCCCCTTCCACTCCTTGTGGAGATAGCATTTGCTTGTGGCCTGAAGATGAAGGCGAGACCCCTTCCATTCGTTGTGGAGATAATACTCACCTAGTAGTTACAAAAGGTTTCCTAGTGCCCCTCTCATATGTCACAAATACCGACACTCCAACAATTTCAGTCTCTTGCACCTTTTCATGTCCTGAAGTTCTACCTTCTTCATGAGGCACTGATGAAAAAAATTGAGGGCCTTTGAACATTTCATGAGAAATGAAAATTTCCCATGGCATGTTAAGAAGGTTCAGCTGATGCAAAACAATAATTTTAATCAAAGAGTAGTGGTAGATGCTAGTTAACTGTTGGGGGTATGATTTCTTCTTTACAACGAATGCCATCTTCTCAATGTTTATGAACATGAAGTAGGGGATATTCATCATTCTCACCCTAGTGAAATGCATCATCAATCTTATGTGGTAGGCATACAGTCTGGAGAACCTACCTTCACAAGTAAGTACTTGATGATGATCTTCATCAATGGAGCAAACTTGTCCTCCAAGAATTTAAAGGGGTATACTCTCTCAAGTTTGTTATGATATTTAGCCTTGATGTAAGGCTCATAGTACTCCCTGTCAATGTTCTGACCTTGGTTCCACTTTTCACCCACACTTGGAATACCTGTAGCTTCTGAAATGATAGTTGGTGACAAAGTGAATATAACTCCAGTAAGGTTTACCTCATTGTTGTCCAAATGTGTCACAAACAACCTTGCTAATTCATGACGAGATTTAACCCTTTCCACCATTTCACAGAAGCTAAAACATGATTGATGTCTAAAACAAGAAATGGCAAAAGGGAAGGCTTGGAGTTCCCTCAAACTGGTGGGCTCCTCTCTGATATGTTTTCCTCCCTTATGAGGCTTCCTACCCTATGTATCTCTCTCCCTAGAACTGTCACTAAGGGTTTCTTCCTCCAGTTCATACTATTTGTCCCTCTCCATTGTTGTACAGTTGTTTCTCTTGTAGTGAACGAAGTGTGATGAATTGTTGAATGAAGGTAAGATGAGTATGAAGAGATTTGAATAAGAAAATAGGTGAGGCTGAACAAGAGTGGGAAAGGAATGTAGGGAGTGGGTAGGGTTAGTGAATAGTGTAGGGCTTTGGGGTATATGTATAGGGTTTGGGATGTATGTGTATAGGGTTTGGGGATTAGGGAAAATTTTAGGGAATGATGTCTTGGGAATTATATATGGCAGGATGGGGTTTAGGGAAACAGTAAAAAGATGATATAGGACAACAGTAATGAGTGAGATTTTTACAATATATGAGACAATTTAGTGACAATTAGGGTTTGATGTGTTTGAGAGACAAAACCACCAAAGACTGATGCAACAATTATTTCTAGCAAGAATGGTGGTGTTACTTACTTGCAAAGAGGCAATGGAGAAGTTTTGAGGTGATTTGACGTAATTTTCAATGATCTGGAGCTCAACTTCCAGGTGCGTAGCGCACTCTCCCAGGTGCGTAGTGTCAGTTTGGTGCGTAGCACCAATTCAAATTACACTACAGGAAAGACCCAGGTGCGTAGTGCCACTCCTATGCGTAGCACCAGACTTTGGTACATAGCGTCAGGCAGATTTCTCCACAAACATGGTGATTTCACTCCCTTTGCTCAATAACACTCCAAATTTGTGTTTTTGCTCATGGAACTCAACTCAAACATTGAAATAACTTAAGAGGGGGATGACCTTTATATGGCTTGGCAACTTTTGATTTTTCATTCTTCAAAACCCACTTTCTAATGTCTATTTTCCTTTTCAAATACTTTGTTTTTTGGATGCTTGATTTTTTGCTTAAAATAGGTGAACTGATGCTTTGACTTCTTTGACTTTTGTAGTAGCATGTTCTTGTAAATATCAGTAGGTGACCAGGAGTAGCATGAAACTATTAATTACATATGAGAAATAATAAAATTACATGAAATTTACAAATAATATACCAATGCTCTATTTTCACCTCAAACTGGTTTTGAGGTGAAAATTTTATTAATTTTACAAATTATGAGATTAAAATTTTTCTGATGATTATTTTCATCCTCATGTGTCTGCTAACCATTATTAGTCAATAGTTACTGAAAATTTGACATGGTAAAACCCTAATACCTAATGAAACTAAAACCCTAAGACCTAAAACCAAATTGATGAAATGTACTGAAAATGAACCTAAACCTGAACCATTAACTGAATCACACATGAAAAGAGGTCACTAGATATGTGTCATGAGGGAAAAACTAAAATGTACCCTACCATCAGTTGATCCATGACCTAATGGAATGCAACTCATCAGAATGGGACTCCTAATATGAATGCAAAAGAGTGAATTTTAATCATTTATGGTAGTGTGAAGATGCTGCCACTAACAAATTCCATTATATAAACTCTTTCATATTATTGGAGAGAGGTTCCTCGATTTCTACAAAAACTAGACAAGAGAATTTGCACTTCTGCACTTCTTAATTTATTTTCTTATAAGCAATGGATCAAGTTTTCAGATTTTTGTGAAAGAACTTTTCAAGACCTGCATTTTTGTATCTCCTAGAAGTTTCTGGAATAAAAGGGTGGAATCAGAATCTTTCTTGCATATCAAGACTCAAATGCATGTGTTATTTCTATTATTGTTCTTTTTGTCTTGTTCTTTATGTAATTATCATTTCATTTAATTTGCTATTGTTGATGTATTAAGATGCTTCAAGCAATTCTATATTGAGCCACTTCTAAATGATTTAGAATTTTTATAAGATTACCCAAGTTATATAGATATATGTGTATATTTTCGAAGTTATATATTAAACCACCTATCATCTTTGTTATAGATTTAAAACACTCATTCATCAAATCATACATTATTGGGAAACTGGTCCCATAACATCCAGTCGGAGCCACCATTCCAAATGGAAAAGGAGTTGTACTAAGGTTTGGGCCGGGTGGTTATACCCAATGTTGATGCTAAGATTTTAGAGGCATCAACATTTTTGGCGCTAGAAGGAGGGCCTAACTGTGAATGACGAGTAAATCTAAATCCACAGGCCATTCTAATAGCAAAACTCCCTCACCATCTCCTCCAATTTCTCCTTTGCATTCTAAATCTCTTATTTCTAAGAGGGAAGTTGAAAAGAATAATACAATACCCACTGCTGAAATCCTAAACACACCAGATAATTCTTCTCCTAAACCCCCTAAAGTACAATCTTTGATTCATAAACTCCAAGGGTTTTCAATATCCCAAGAAGAATCTCAGTTATCCCAAGGCAGTGTGACTTCACAATATATCCCATCACAGCCACTTACTAGAGCAAAGAGTGAAAAACTTGGTATTCCACCAGTTGAATTCCCTCTACCAAGTCGAAAAAGGGCAAGGAAGACACCATCAAAATATAACAGTGAGACTTTGTCCTCATCAGCATCGATTCCATCCATACCATTGTAAGGTCATCCATCTGTTTCCCAACTTTAGATCATAGTCCAAACAGGAACAGAAAATTCAACATCCTCTACCCAATTGTTGTCAACTACTTCTTCACCCTCTTCTATTGTTATCTCAATGATGGCACATAATCAACCTCAACCAAGGCCATGGACCAACCTAGGAGCTATCACAATGCCTGCACCTTTGAGCTAATTACCAGCACATCATGAGAAATGGTTACCAAAATTTAATCCAGACATTGGCATATTAGCAAAAGAACATATAAACAATTTCATGTTATCAATCAACTTGAATGGAGTAACGGAAGAAGATGTTGTAGTTAGACTATTTCCATACACTCTACAAGGAGCAATAGCATCGTGGCACTTTTCGTTGCCACCAGGGTCTATCAATAGCTGGGATGCTTTCCAGGAGCAATTTCTAACTAGGTTTGGAGACAATAGGTCTACAACAACTCTGATCAATGATCTCTTCAATCTTAAACCCGAATTAAAGGAACCCATCAAATACTTCAACTCACGATTCAATAAGTTGTTGAATAAAATTCCTGCGACAACCAAGCCTAGTGAAGAAGTCCAGAATGAATGGTATATTTTTGCCTTGCCTTCAAACATAGTAATTTTCGTTGATAGGGCTGCTAAACCAACATTAGTGGAAAATATGAAGGAAGTAATCACTGTTGAAAAATGTATCCTAGCTTTGGAAAAGAAAAATGCTATAGAAGAAAGGAAATCCAAAAAAGTTACCTTTAGAGATGATTCAAAAAAGAAAACAGTCAAGGATCCATATGACATGGAAGGTTTACAAAAATTTCTTAAAACTATGTCTAATGAAATGGTTGAAATAAAAAAGTAGGTAGCTGAGACTTCTACAAAAAAACCTTTTAGGAACTTTAAAAGAAATCAGCCAACTACTCCTAAACCACCTAATGCTATACCTAATGCAGAATGTGATCTAGATGATGATGAAGATGAAGATAATGTTTTATCAGCTAAAGAAATGGATGAAGATGAAATAGTTGAATTTCATGGAATGTGGGACTTTATATTACCCAACTTTGATAATGAAAGTGAATAGGAAGCTCTCCTGGTAAATACCAGAAGAAAAAGTATAGTAGAGCCTAATCAACCAAATTCTAAGAATAAAAACTCAACTCCTATTACTAAAGACAAAGCTCCTACAAAGAAAAGTCCAGTTGTGTCTCGCGACAATCAACAATCATCCTTCAATCCTCCCCCATCATCTAAAACGCTAGTAGCTTCAGATTCCATGGATTATAACATTGTGGAAGACATGAAGAAGACTTGAGCAAATATTTCTCTACATGAACTTAGCAAGATAAAACATAAGCAAAAGTTGCTGCTTAAAGAATTAAATGCAGTACCTTCTTCTCCTCTTCCAACTAGTGTATTATCCAAGGCTGTAAAAGGATCAGGTAAGCCACCATCTGATAAGGTAGATGCTACTGATGTTGTTTTAATTGGGGATAGGTCAAATTCTCATACTCATCCTTTTCTCTTGACTTATGAGATCTATAATAGAAATTTGCACAATTGTTTGATAGATTCAGGGGCTTCATCAAATATAATGTCAGCCTCTGTTTGTTCTAAGTTAAATATTGAGCCCCAGAAGTCTGTAGTTCATATTGTTCAATTAGATCGAACTAAAGTACAAGTCTTAGGAGAAATAAATTTAGTTACTATCAGATTATCATCTGATCCCAGGGTTGCCCAAAGAATTGATATATTAATTGTTGACATCCCTGAGTTTTATGGTTTGATCCTTAGCAGAGACTGGTCTGAAAAACTTCACGGTTATATTTCGACTAATTGGTCTCACATGTGGCTTCCTTATAATGGGAAACTAAATCAAATCAGAATAGACCGCGAAAAACATTTGAATCATACAGTAACTAAGTTTGAAAAAGAAAATCAACCTGTAGCCTTCAATAATAACATTCTTGGAAACTATTCAGCTGAATCATTTTTTGGGAATTTTAATGCTCAACATTCCCCTTTTCTTGTTAATAGTGTCATGTCACAGATCGAAAATTTCTCCCATATTGATACCTCAAAGTGTGTTAATGTTGCAGATGGACTTGTAAATATGCCTTTATTTTGGTCTTTGTATTTTGATGGATCAAAATCTAATGATGGTGCAGGAGTAGGATGTATTTTAGTTAGTCCAGAAGGAGAAAAATGATTTTATCATGTAGGCTAGAATTTGAGTGTACCAATAACACTGCAGAATATGAAGCATTGACTCAGGGGCTCTATAAAGCAATAGGCCTGAATATCCAATATCTGATTCTGAAATTGTCATTAAACAAGTGAGAAATATTATCCATTGTCTTTCAGGACATCTCAAACATTATCAATCACTTGTTCAAGATCTCATAGAATTTGACATTTCTCCTATTCCTAGATCACAAAATGCAGCAGTCATTCTTTTGGCTAATCTTGCTTCTAAACTCCTTCCATTCGAGGATTATAGTCCAGATTTTCTATTGAATTAAGTTTTCAACCATCTGTCCCAAATAATGTCACCAATTGGCGTTTGTTTAATCATGATGAGCACATCTTAAATTTCTTGACTTCTAAAGGATCTTATGGCAATCAGATTATAGATGAAAGCGATCATGACCTTGAATTAAAACAAAGACTCAATGAATACCCTATTCCTAAATCAGTGGTCAAGCTAGAAGATCTTTATGATATTAAAGATAGATTCAAAAAGGTCACTAATCCAAAACTTCAAAGTTCTACTTTAAGGTTTGAATTAGTAAATCTCGGCACTGAGGCCAAACCACAAAATGTCAATATAGGACTTGGACTTTCATTAAATGAAAGATTTGCTTTCATCATATTACTAAAGAAATACAAAAATGTATTCTCTTGGAATTACGAAGATCTGAAAACTTATGATACTTCCATCATTCAACACGCAATTCCAATGATTCCTGATGAGAAACCTGTACAACAGAACCTAAGGAAAATTCAACCAAATCTTGAAAGTCAAATTAAAGCAGAGTTGAATAAATTCCATAAAACCAAAATAATCTTTCCTGTCAGGAATTCTAAATGGGTCTCAAACTTATTACCAATAAGGAAAAATAATGGTGATATTAGGATTTTCATAGATTTTAGAAATCTCAACAAAGCATGTCAGAAGGATAGTTTTCCATTACCAACAATGGAGCAGATACTTCAATCAGTAGATGGCTCAGAGTTAATGTCTTTTCTTGATGGTTTTTCAGGATACATTTAGATACTAGTACATCCAGATGATAGATTAAAGACTACATTTAGAACTAAATGGGGAACCTATGCTTATCAAAAAATGCCTTTTGGTTTAATAAATGTTGGAGCTACTTTTCAAAGAGCCATGGATAGAGCCTTCAAAGGTTTGATCAATAGGACAGTCATTGTTTACTTAGATGATATAACTGTCTATTCTAAGAAAAGGATCAATCATCTGCATGATTTAAAACAAATCTTTGAACGTTGCAAAAGATATGGGATTTCTTTAAATCCCAAGAAATCATTCTTTGCTCTTAATGAAGGTAAACTCTTAGGGTTCATTGTATCCAGAGATGGCATATACATTGATCCAAATAGGATAAAAGAGATTTCTGATATCCCTTTGCCACATAATAAGAAATCTATGGAATCATTTTTGGGACAGATAAATTTTGTGAAGAGATTTGTTCCTGAATTTTCTCATATAGTTTTTCCCTTGCAATCCATGATTAAGAAAAATTCCATCTTCAAATGGAGACATAACGAAAAAGAGGCTTTTGACTCAATCAAACAAGCAATCATTAATGCTCTTGCATTGAGTACTCCGATTTTTCTAGTCATTTTATTTTGTATACTTTGGCCACTGAAACATCTTATGCTGTTGTTTTAACACGGATCAATGACCAGCAAGTAGAAGCACCCATATCTTTCTTTAGTTCTAATTTGCAAGGTGTTGAGCTCAACTATTCCAAAGTTCAAAAACAAGCTTTAGTTGTATTTAAGTCTCTCAAACACTTTAGACCATTCCTCCTAAAAACACACACTAAAGTAATAGTCCCATTCTCTGCAGTGAGAAAATTGTTAGTTCAAAGGGAAGTAGGAGAGAAGAGAGCTAATTTGTTAATAGCTTTACAATAGTATGATATTGATATTAAACCAGTGAGAATTGTTAGAGGGCAAGGTTTTGGTAGGTTATTGGCAGGAGCTTCCAATATTCCATACCATGAAGATTCAGATAATACTACACAAGTACACGAGATAAGTATCACTAATTCAGAATCTCAATATGTTGATCTGATCCTTTACTTGGAAAATAGATATGCTCCCCGTGAATTCAGTTACAAAAACAAACGTGCCTTAATATTAAAATCCAAACACTTTGAAATCATTGATAATGTGTTATTCATGAGAAATTATGATTCAAATTTATTAAGATGCCTTGAAAAAACTAAAGCACAAACTATTTTGCAGGAATTACATGACGGCCCAGCAGGTGGACATTTTGGAGGAGACACTACAGCTCACAAAATACAACATGTTGGATATTATTGGCTGACTTTGTTTAAAGATGCCCATGACTACATAAGGAAATGCAAGATATGCCAAACTGCTAGCGGAAGAGAAAAAAGACCAGCCTTTCCTTTACAACCATTAAACGTTGAGCAACCATTTGAACAGTGGGGACTTGATATTATAGGAGAGATTGTTTCACATTCTTCCAAGCAACACAGATACATCCTCATGGCCACGGACTACTTCAAAAAGTGCGTAGAAGCAATTGCACTAAAGGTAGCTAATTCTGATGCAATTATTGAATTTATTGATTAGTTCACCATTACAAGGTTTGGTTTACCTAACACACTTATTTTTGATAATGCATCTTATTTTTCTAGAAATAGTATAGTTGAATTTTCTCTTAAGAGAGGTTTTAAGTTAAAATACTCTGCAAATTACTATCCTCAAGGAAATGCCTTAGTAGATTCAACTAACAAGAATCTCATCAAGATTATTAA
Source organism: Pinus taeda (assembly GCA_000404065.3). Classification (NCBI taxonomy): domain Eukaryota; kingdom Viridiplantae; phylum Streptophyta; class Pinopsida; order Pinales; family Pinaceae; genus Pinus; species Pinus taeda. The sequence continues at coordinate 117,523 of APFE031176754.1, forward strand.
ACGAACTATTGATCAAACGAACTATTGATCAAAACCAAAAGAATTGGCATAAGTATTTGATATTTGCATTATGGGTAGATCACATAACTCAGAAGGCCTCAATAGGTACTTCTCCTTTTAACTTGGTGTATGGGAAAGAATCTGTAATACCACCAAATTTAGCACTCCCATCTCTAGCCCTAGTACAATTCATTGAAGAAATTCCCTCTTCCTCTCTATTCAATTGAGGTTTGATCAAATCCTTAAATTGGATGAGGAAAGAGAAAAGGCCAAAATTACTCATGCTAAACATCATCAAGTCATTAAATATTCTTTTGATGCAAGTTCTGCTGGCTCAAAAACATTACAGATCGGTGATCTCGTTTTGAAATGGGACAAAGCACATGAAGACAAAGGTAAGCATACCAAATTTCAAAAGATGTGGCATGGACCATTTTAGATCTTTGAAAAGATAGGCTCATCAACATTTCTACTGCAAGATTTATCAGGAAAGAGAGATTCTCTTCCTGTAAATGGGCTTATCTTAAAGAAATTATTTTCGTAAGGAGGTAACCCCTTCTTACCTGTACATATTTTTTCTGCAAGCTAGTTTCTTTTTGGAAATAATGTTGTATATACTCTAACATTGGCTTTTCACTATTGAAAAGCTCTTTGAAAGAATATTGAGAATACTTGCTTTCAAAGAATAGAAACTTTCAAGGAAATTATTATAGTTTTGGAAATTAGATAAAGCGTGAAACTCTGGCATTCTCTTTAATTTTTGAAATCTTCCAAACCTTGAAAATACAGTAAATTATTTCGATTTTTGTCGGTTGAGAAAGGTTACTTATAAAAAGGTAAAGACGTTTTCCAACTAAGAATCCACAACTCTAGAATTGTCATCCATAAACACTTAAGGAGAAAGTCATTCACCCCATCCACTAGGTTTATGATTTTTCAGAGTGTAATTCTCAAATATATCTAATTTATAAAGATAAGAGGTCTCATGACAAGCCAATGTACCATGATGATAGGGAGCTAATTAAACTAACATTACCAATACTGCATATCAAAACATGATAATGGCTTATAATCATAAGACAAGGGGTCTCATTACGAGCCAGCTTGTTTAGTTCAATTACAACAGGTGAATGGCATTGTCATCATCTGGCTCCCAAACTAGGACAATGGCATTTTATCCAAAATAAAAAATAAAAAGACAAACAAAAAATAAAAATACATGTAGATATATCTTTCTGGATTTATGTTTCAAAAGTTATACTCTTAGATGGATGGGACAATGAATGATTGATGGTTAAAAGGTAACCCTTGTCGAGACTATAGATGTTTGTTGGCAGCAGAGGCACTACGTATGACAAAAGAGTAAATTTAAAAGATAAGTTGGAAGAGACCCCTACTTTATCTTTAACAACCAATCAAAGCTTGAAGAAACCAAAATGCTTTTATTTTATCATAAGGGTTTGTAAAAGAAATTGCAAAATTGATAATTTGTTTATTCAAAGTAAAATTTTTATCTAATCAATTCTTAGACAGTTGTTTTTTTTCCTCAATTGATTCTACTTAAGAAAGTTTTAGAAATTTAATTATTTTTTAGGGATATTTGGTTCTCCCAGTGAATCGCCAATTGTTGTGCTATACAACAACCCCCCCATTCCAATTTTTTAATCTTAGTCTTATAATGCCAAATAAGAAATGGGTCCCCTTTAGAATATGAATAAAAGCAATAAAAATTTTGAGTAAAATAAAATGAAAGTCATAAAAAAAATTGACCGCTCATTGCAAATCACAATTCTTTAGAACCCTCATCACGAAGTTTTATCAAAGTAAGCCATTTATAAATATGATGTGATAAAACTATCACGTCACGCACATCATATATCCCAAGGAATGACTTATAATGTTTCATTGAAATCTTGCAATGCGATAAGGCTATCGCAATCGCATATCGCTGATTCATAGGGAAGCATATGAAAACCTCCATTGAAATCTTCCGATGCGACTTAATTATCGCATATCACGCTCTCGATAAAAGTGAGTTATAAAATACTATGAATACATGTAGTATAGGGATAAATCGATTATAAAGAAATAAGCATGATTTGCCAAGTTTGAAACCCACCATCTTCACATGCCAGCTTAGCACTCATCGCAATCATAGCTATGCAAACATACCTTTTGAGCGTGGTGCTTGTAACTCGTGATTTGTGATATATGATTATTACAGAAATATTAAAATAATACAATCATTAATCGTAAATCGTAGATTCATGACACCTATTCTAAAAAGGACCATTACAAAACTTGTGATGCGACAAATAGGCTTCAACATTAAAGTTTCACGTTGGAAGTTACAGTAAAACATTAAGGAGCAGTTATGGTTAAGTCCTTTAAGGATTTCATCCGTGGTAGCTATGTACAATATAAGATTTTTGGCTTAATTTATTTTGGTCTATAATTTGTGTATTATCTCCTCTCAAGTTTTTTGACTGCTATACTCTTCTTCCTCATTTTGCAGAGTTGATCCATAATCGCACAGTTCGGTAAGATGTCTAAGAAATCTCGAAAGGAAAAGGCCCCCATTACAGTGGAAGAAGGACTAGAAAAATTGGTGTTGATTTCAGATACTACCTGTCAAGGCCTTGGTAAAATCTCGTGGGAACGCATATATGCTTTACTTGAAGTAGAAAATCCAACGGAGATATAAGAAGAAGCAACAACTAATGGAACTGATCGAACAGAAAGCACACTCAATGATTTGGCCAGCGCCTTCCTCCATAGAATAGCAGCCCGATGGGTAATCGAAAGTATTAATTTCACAGACAAAGCTTTCTTCACAACCGACGGGAGGATGTTCAGGACATTCAAACCTGATGATGTCAAGAGAATGTATCACTTGCTAGATCCCCAGTGACACTATACCAAATCATTCGTAGAAGATTTCGCTAAGGACAATGACATAGAGTTAGACCCTATCAAACAATGGAGACATTTTCCAAACAAGCATAAACATGAATCCTCTGGTATGTACACTGTGGACTCCTTAGCATCTCCATATTTTTATGTTGCTACTATGGTATGTAGGCTCTTTGGAAGCCCCGGTTCTATTAGATTTTCTATAGAAATGGTTCTGTTAATAAGCAACAATCAACTCCTTTATTATGGATTGGGCAACCATTCTATCAGATAAGTCAAATACTAGATTATAGAAGGAACAGATTTGTCTCCACCAAAATTGTGCCCCCATTCTATATGAGCGCCTACATAATGGACACAATCTATTTTAATTTCTACTTTCCTATACTACGATCGAAATGGATTATTCAGGATCCAACCCCCATTCATATTTATCTTAAATATTGATGTAAGTCTGACTACAAAAATCATTTATACAAGATTTTCCATGGTTTCATTTTACCTATCCATCAAACCATCTTTAATAAACCTGCTCCTCAGTTGTTTGACGAGGCTAGCATTGACTTAACTTCAATGGGAAGTTGGTTCAAGGAGGAGAAGTTCACTTATATTAGGATTTTTCGCAATATTACTGACCCTCATGTCCTTCCACTCTACATCCCCCATAAGTTATTAGCTAGGGAAATAGCTTACCAGATAGTGGAAAAAGGGATGTCTAGAAACCTTAAAGATTCTAAGAAACAAGTATGGCCTCCATTTCCCGTCTGCTGTGGCACTTACACATTGCATGATTTTAAACATGCTGAGAAAGAAGTAGAGAAAACAAAGGATCTAGGTCTAGCGGTAATTCCTAAAAGACAATATGATCCAAACAAGGTCACTTTCAATTTCACCAGTCAGGTGAAAATTAGTAAATTTATACATGAGAAGGATGAGTTTGATGACTTAGTCACTTCAGTGGAATTATTCTCACAAGTAAGTCATCTGGCAAGATTCAAATTGGGAACCGAGAAGATGGAAAAATTCATGGAATACAAGACACAGAAGTTACTAACAGTACCTCTAGACTTACTAAATACTACCCCTATTATTCAGCAAGCAAAGCACAGCGAGGAGTAGACTGTTGAAGAGATTTCCAGGTAAGGGGAAACAGGTGAAAAGACCACTGAACCCCTTAGCACAGATGTTCATATTGACCCCATCTTGATAAAATAATGGGAGCAATTTGATCCGCAGATCAAAAGCTAGAGTGACCCCCAAAACATTACCACATCAACATCGACCGTGACACAACGGCCCACCGTTCCTGATAGTGTGATTGAAGTAACACCCAATAAAGGCATAGCTCAGAAAGAGATTGAAATAATTCCTTAAAACCCTTAAGGAGAAATTATATTGAATATTGAGGAAATACCACCATTGGATGTATTTTACAGTCCAAAACACAGGGCTGTAGTAAAAAGACAAAGAAAAAAGAGGAAAATAGACCAGACATCCTCCACAATTCCTCAATCTGAATTTATGAATGTTTTATGGAAGGATTCAGAAGTGAATCCTTCTGAGGATTTGACTAAGTTATCTCAATTTGCAGGGGCATACACAACCGCCACAATTGATAAGGCAGCTGAGGTTAACCAATTGTTCAAGGAAAAGGATCAAATGATTAATCAGCTTGAGGAACAGGCAGTAGTACAACAACAGAAAATTAATCGGCTTGATGAACAGTTGGCAAAACAAAAACAAAAGAACAAGCAGCTTGAGGAACAATTGAACCTAGAGAAATAGAAGATCGACTAGCATGCCATCCAAAAACAAAAACAGTTGTCATAAAAGCTTGAACAGCTTCAATTGACACATCAACAAGAAATTAAGACTAAAAAGGAGCAAATCACACAGCTACAACTATGTATAGAACAATTCAGAGATTATCCCAAGGTTGAGGAATTTAAGAAGGAATCCCTAGAAGCAAATAAAGCCTTATCTCAATAGCTCAATCTACTTTGCCATAAAATATCTCTTATCGACCCATTATGCATCATAACTACATCACTGATCAATCAAGCAGTTAATACCATATTAGAATTTTAAGATGCAGATGAGAAGGTCACAAATTACCTCTCCTCTCAAAGCACAGTAGAAGGAATAACTGCTAACCTACCAAAAATTCAAGAGTCGCATAAAGAAATATTGTTTTCGTAGTGGGAAACACAGCCGATAAAGGCAGAAAGGGCTACCTCTAGGGCTAGGTCCACAATGAATAATGTGATTGAAATGATAAATGATGGTTAATATGGAGCCAATTTAATTTCTGATTGTTTCCCAGGTAATCTTCTAAAGGCGAAAGCATTAGAAAAACAATGGAAGCAAGATTTGGCCACCAAAGATGAACAACTCAACAGAATACAAAGCCTTAACTGGGATGTGTACTAGTCCTTTTTGGTCAAGCCGCACAGCCAAGAGATGACCATCAAATTCCTTGCTGATGTTGTTGATCGCATGATCCCCGAGCTTTCAGATGCCACGTACATAGGACAACTACACTCCAAGATGAGTCACCATATAGAAATTCAAAATATGCTTTCAATTTGTCAGTTGCGAATACAGGAGAAGAAATAGATACAAAGAATCTTTTCAGATACAATGCATTACTATTTTTGCAATTCAAATCCCATATTTTAATGAGTGGCGGTTCCAACAACTCTCAGTGATTTTTGTAGACAGTTTGTTTTAATTCCATTATATAAACTCTTTCATGTTATTGGAGAAAGGGTCCTCGATTGTACAAAAGCTAGAAAAGAGAAGTTGCACTTCTGCACTTCTTAATTTATTGTTTATAAGCAGTGGATCAAGGTTTCAGATTTTTGTGAAAGAACTTTTCAAGACCTACATTTTTGTATCTCCTGGAAGTTTCTAGAATAAAAAGGTGGAATCAGAATGTTACTTACATATCAAGACTCAAATGCATGCAATATTTCTATCATTTTTCTTTTTATCTTGTTCTTTATGTAGTTAGCATTTCATTTAATTTTCTATTATTGATGTATTAACATGCTTCAAGCAATTCTATATTGAGTCACTTTTGAACGATTTAGAATTGTTATATTAGAGATATATGTCAGCAATAAATACCAGTAGGTCATGCGATATGTTTTCTTAATTACTTTGTTTAATTTCTTAAATAAGGTAATCATTATTTAAATGCATCTTCCTATGGATAAGTAAACCATCTATATGATTATTTGTCTGCTAGGAATTATCAAAAATCACATTTTTATAAGATTACCCAGGTTATATAGATATATGTGTATATTTTCAGAGTTATATATTAAACCACCTATCATATTTGTTATACATTTAAAACACTCATTCATCAAATCATACATTATTGGGAAACTAGTCCCATAACGTCCAGTCGGAGCCACCATTCCAAACGGAAAAGGAGTTGTACTAAGGTCCAGACCGGGTGGTTATCCCCAATGTTGATGCTACAATTTTAGAGGCATCAACAAGACCTCAGTATCCTCACCAACCTGTCAATCAAACATTTCAGCCATATGCTTCTACACATCCTTAGTGGAATAACACATCACAAGGTTGGAGGCCTCAACTCAACCAACCTCCTTCTTTATTTCATCCACCTCCATCTCAACCATACGTCATTCATCTTGCTCCACCCAAGCAACCTTAGATGCGTTCTCAACCAAATCTGAACCCAAACAACAAGAATATGCAATAGGTCTATAGTGGGGAGACATCTTACCCTGCCTATGCTATGGAGATCCAAGAATTCAACCTCATGTATAGAAGAGTGATCCAAGATAACCAAACTCCATCTCCACCTGAGAAGCTTGAAGAGGAAAAGGAAGAGAGTATCCCTCATCTAAATCCACCTTCTTTTCCGAAAATATTGATCCATCCTAACCAACATACCATAGAAGAGACTTAACTTTTGGGAGAATTGAAAAACATGTGTGTTAAAATCTGGCTCCTCCAAGCTATCAAGGATGTCCCCATCTACAATAAGATTATAAAAATAAATTACAAAAATCCTAGGAGGAGAAATAAATACACCTGTACCATCAATGTTATTGGTCAACTGTCTGATATAATGTTGAGGAGAGTGATTTACCCAAAGTATTTAATCCTAGGAGTCCCGTCATAGATGTGCACATTGATGGCATCATTGTCCCTCAAACCTTGATTTATCTTTTTGCTTCCATCAATGTGATGACTAAGGAAGCCATGCTCAAGCTAAACCTCCAAGGATCCTTGAGAAATACGACCACAATGTTGCAACTTGCTGATAGGTCAACAGTGGATCCTTAGGGAGTTTTAGAGGGTGTAATGGTCTATATTAACTCTCAGGAGTATCCTGCTGACTTCATAGTTCTCCATCAAAAGACCAAATTCAATGGTTATCCTTTCATCCTTAGAAGACCATGGCTAGCCACTGTTGATGCTGACAAAAGTCGTAGAACTGGGAACATGACCATTAAGAATGAGAATTTGTCCAAAAATTTGGTATTGTACCCTCCTACTCAACCATCCCTTGAGCATGAATTATCCCTATAGTTGGAAGAGGAGGAGGAAGATGAAGTGCATCATACAACATCCCATCCAATCTGTACCTTAGATGTTGTTATAGGAGGGGGGAAACATAATGAAGATGACCTCATTGATCAAAAACTCCGAAACCGGCCCCCCAATGCCATGCCTCTTGAGCTTGTGAAGGAATGTGAGGGTAATCCTTGGAATGAGTTATTCCTAGTAGACCCAAATATTGCACATGTCAAAACAGTAGAATTTGATCCATCTAAGACCTTGAAGATTAAACCCTCTCTCTTAGCCAACCAGGAAGAGAAGTTGTGCAAAATGTTGAGAGAGAACTTAGATGCCTTTTCTTGGATCTATAAAGAAATGAAAGTGGTGCATCCTTCAGTGTGTACTCATAACATCTACATGAAGGAAGGATGAAAACCTGTGAGCCAACCTCAAAGGAGAATGAACCCAAGCCTCAAACACATAGTGAAGGAAGAGCTGCCAAAGTTGTTGAATCTAGGGTTCATCTACCCCATCTCACACAGTGAGTGGGTGTCCCCTCTAGTTTTGGTCCAAAAGAAGAATGGAAAGTGGAGGATCTATGTGCACTACAGAGAGATGAACAAAGCCATTAAGAAAGACCATTTCTCTTTACCTTTCATTGATCAAGTTTTGGATGGTCTTGTAGGGAAGAAGTTCTTATCTTTCCTCGATATATTCAGTAGTTAAAATAATGTCCATACTAGCCCAGAGGACCAAGATCAAACTACATTGACTTTTCCTTGGGGTACCTTTTCTTATAGTGTCCTTCCTTTCAGATTATGTAATTCCCCTGCCATTTTTCAAAGAGTAGTTCTGAGCATCTTTGTTGAGCTAGTCCATGACTCTATAGAGATCTAAGTGAATGATTTCACTTCCTATGGATGTGACTTCCCGGAGGCTCTCTATAACATGGGGAAAGTCCTAAATAAGTGCATTGAAATGAACCTATCACTTAGTCCTGAGAAGTGTGGATTCTTGGTGAATGCAGGGACTATCCTTGGCCATTCAAATCTCAGGACAGAATACAAATGGACCCAAACAAAATTTCCATCATAAATATGGTCCTTAACCCTCAAAAGTAGAATGATGTTAGGAGATTCTTGGGCTTTGCTAGATATTATAGGAGGTTTATCAATGACTTCAGCAAAGTAGCCTCCCCATTGTTTGGATTGTTGGCAAAGGACTCAGAATTCTGTTGGTCATATAGATTCCAAGAGGCCCTAGAGATCTTAAAAGACAAATTAACCACTGCACCCATACTTGGAGGCCCAAATTGGACTCTTCCTTTCCATATCTATGTTGATGCATTCGACAAATCTATAGAAGCATATTTAGGCCAGATAGATGAAATTTATTCTTATGCCATTTACTTCATTAGAAAATTTCTATCTAAGGCTTAATTGAATTACACTATAACTGAGAAAGAACTCCTAGTTGTTGTACACTCTTTGAACAAGTTCAAACAATACATCACTAGATATCAAACTTTTCTACATATTGACCATGCAGCTATCAACACTTAATGAACAAACCTAATGTGAATTTTAGAATTATTAGATGGTTGCTTCTGTTATAGCGGTTTGATTTAACTATTATTGATAAGCAAGGAAAAGAAAATGTAGTTGCAGATTTTTTGTCTAGACATGCTTTTCCTGTAAATGATGAAGGGATGGTTGATGATCAACTTCTAGATGAGAAATTATTTTATATCTCATTTCTCTCTCCATGGTTTGTTGACTTAGGTAACTACCTAATTACTGCAAAATTCCCTCCAAATCTGTTATGCAGGGAAAAGAGAAGAAATTTTTGAAAGAGTGCCCCTTTCACTTGGATTGGGGAAAATCTCTTCAAGCTGGGACCAAATCAAATACTGAGGAGATCTTTTAGGGAAGATAAAGTATTTGAAATCCTCTCATCCTATCATGATGGGGCTTGTGGAGGTCGCTTTTCTGCCAAGAGGACAACTTTAAAGGTTCTCCAAGCTGGCTACTATTGTCCCACTCTTCACCAAGATGCAAGAAGATACACCAATCGATGTGATTAGTGCCAAAGGATGGGGAAACCTATCCCCATAGATGAAATTCCTTTACAACCTCAGGTGGTGTTGGAGCCATTTGACAAGTGGGGCATGGATTTCATTGGGCCAATTGATCCACCATCAGGGCAAAAGAAGTAAATCGTTGTATGCACTAATTATTTGACAAAATGGGCTGAGACAAAGGTTGTCAAGGTAGAAATATAGGAGAAAGTGTCAAAATGCTTAAGGGAGAATGTGTTCTACAAATTTTGGTACCCCGAAGAGATAGTTACCAATCAAGGAGCTCAATTCACATCACATTTGATCAAGAATTTGTTAAAGCAACACCATATCAAGCACATAAAATCTACTACCTATCATCCTCAGACCAATTGACAAGTAGAGGTCACAAATGGGGCATTAAAAGGCATCCTCACCAAGTTTATGAGCAACAACAGAAAGGACTAGGCAAATAGGGTATTGGTAGCCACTTGGGCCTATAATACAACTTGGAAGACAACTACTGGTTTTACTCCTTATGATTTGGTCTATGGAAACGAGGCTCTGCTCTTAATTTGAGGATGGCAGTAGAGTTTGGATTTAGATGTCACCAAGGCTCAACATTTAAATCCATCTCTCTTTTCTCTCGTCTGCACTCCCATCATGGTGGGTTCTTGTTTACTGCAAGTTTCCATCACATGCGTTGTGGAAAAGCTCAGATTCTTTTGTTGATGACTCACCTTTTCAAAATTTTTTCTTTTCTTCTCCGCCACTTATTTTTGTGAAAAAATTGTTTCATTTTATGTATTATGAAAAGCGTAATTCCCAGAGATTTAATATTGTACTCTCGTTTTTTCTCCTCTCGACTCGACTCACGATGGTTTGTGATTAAGCGGGGCGACGTTTGAAAAGTGTGGTACATCCACGAAAGTCATGAAGCAAGTCAAGTATTGAGTCACCGCTTCACAATTTCAAGAAAATAAGGCCATCATATATATTATTATTATTGTTGTTACTACATACTTCTGTCTATAGTTAATTCAAAAAATTGTAAATTCTATATCTATATATATATATATAAACCAAATTTCTAGTAAGAAATGAAAACACAACATTGGGCTCAAATAAAAATAAATCAATAACAATATATGTGATATATAATATCTATCTTTCAAACAATATAATAGAATGAATTTTAAGAAATCTTCTGAAAACATGTTAATTTGTTGTATTTGAGTGAATCAATTTAGTCTTCAATCCAAAATTCTAGTTTTTTAAACAAATATGTTTCATTTTATTGAATCCCAATATAAAAGACAAAAATCAACTAGGGAGGTGATTTTAGAAAGATGAAATCAACCAAATAAACTAACCTTCAACACTATATATAGATATAGATATAGATATGAAATTTTATTATAGTTTTTATTTTTTTAATATAAAAAATATTTTAGTTATTCAAAATAATTATTTAATTTAAATATCAATTTTAATTTAAATGATTAATAGAAAATATAAATATTAAAATAATATATAAATAATAAGTAAATTTTAAAATGTATATTTTTATAAATAATATGTTGTATGCAATTATTATTTTATCGGTCTAGATTCATCTTAATTCTAGATCTACCATGGGCCTAGAGGGATCAAATCTCTTTTCAATTTAAAAGAGCTTTGTATCTCAAGAAATTTGATCGCTCTCAACCCTTTGTAGATCTAGAGTTAAGAAGGATCTAAGTTGGTTAATATTTTAGTGTCGGTATCTTCATCCCTCCGTCAGAGATCAAATTCTCTTGTTGCATTGCATGTTAGGTGTCCCACTCAGTCAACTGCATTCCATTAGGACCATGGACCATCTGACGGTAGTGGCTTGTTGTACATTTTCCCTCATGTCTTTTACCTGCTGGCCCATTTTCATTCATCAAAATCACCTGCAGTCACTTTTTGTCTTCAAATTTGCAAAAGTATTTTCTAGGGTTTTAGTTTCATTGGGTCTAGGGTTTCATCAAAAAGGTCTCCAAAATGTCCAATAATGGTCAGCAGGTACATGAGGAGGTTCCAGTACCAATAAATTTTATAATCAATTGCTCAGAGATCTATTTTTCCTCAAAATTCTATTTTGAGGAAAAAAAGAGTATTTTAAAGTTTTTTATTGTATAAATTCATGTATTTTCAATTCTCCTGTATGTAAATCACTTCGGTGGCAACCCTGGTCACCTTGCCAAGCTTCAACTACTCTATCACCTACAAGGAAAACAAAAATCAAGTCATTCAGTTCATCAAAGGGCTCAAATAAAGTGAACTACTCAAAAAACAGAGTTGAAAAGTAAAGTCACTTTGCAAACATTATAAAAGTGGGTTTTTGAATAAAAAATGAAAAATCTCTTGCATATAAATCATTTTTAACAATTCAAAAGCTCATTGGCATTCCAAGAAGAAAGAGTGATCAAAGTGAAAACCGTGTTGGAAGAGGGAGAGAAAATCGCATCAAAGAGCACTCAGTTTTGGAGGCGCAGAGCACTGGGTGAGTGGCGCGGTGCATAGGGCCACGATTCTCAGTGTAAAATTGAACTAGCATGGCGTTGGGTTTGAGGCGCAATGCATAGATCTTCCAAGCCCAATTTTATCCTAAACTCTCTCAAGTTGCCAAAATCACTCAGAACTTCTAGTGTGCAAGTAAGTCAAGATCTTTTCCTTGCTAGTGAAGGAGTTTTTCTTTAAAATTTATGGTGGTTGTGTAAAGGAAAATCAAACCCTACTTCCTTGCCATCTCTCAAAAAACCATTGCCTAGGGTTTTCATTTGTCATTTTGCTGCCAATTCCACTCCCAGCTATCTCTCACTCCCTCACTCCTTCATTCCCTCATTCATTTTCTCCTTCTCTCTGTTAGCCTCCTGCTGCAGCAGGTTACTCATATTTCATGATGGACATTTTTACAGACCAAATATGTCATACTTTGCATGCTGCAATGCTCCATATTTGCTAAACAGACACCAAGCAAAGAAGGCTACTCAGAGTTCATCTAACTGCTTTCCAAAATTTTGAGAAGTTATTCCAGTTCTGTACAATTTTCAGCTAAAGGGAGGCCCAAACAGCTTAATCTTGGTCTCCCCAGGTTTCAATTTCCTGTTTTAGAATATAGAGGATGAAAATCTGTCCAAACAGCTTAATCTTGGCAGATTCTTAGATAGGTAGAGAATCAAAGGAGCCCAATTGTTTAATCTGGGCCCTTGGAAGAAAAAAGGGTAATTTGTAGATAGGAAGGTATAAAAAAAGAAAAAATTGAAATTATGGGTCTGCAAGTCTAAGTGCACCCGAACCAAAAGAAGAAAAAATGTTAGGTAAGTAGGCTGGGTAGGTAGTTTTGAGGTTGCAGAATCTTGATTGCTGATCAGTTCCATGTTTACAGGGTGTCATCTCTACTCAGGACACTATCAGCAGGCAGTTGTATGTTTAAGAGCTCAAAACAGGCATAACTAACTTCCTTTCTCCATCTTCCCCAAATCATTAACTAATTTCCCCAAAAAGAGGTCAAGATCTGCTTGATATCTCTTAGTTTCATCATTTTCATGTCATTAGCTTGGGTGAAGACCTGCTTCACTCAAAGAGAATCCAGACTCTCTCTACAAGGTTCTATCTCCCCTTTTCAAGCCTAAGATTTCTGAAACTTAGCGCTTTCTTGTCATCTCCATATTAACTACTAACACTATTATCTAACTCCCTATATTTTTCCCATCCCCCTATTAAAACTATGTATATAATCCCCTTATGTAAATATCCGCTCCCCTTGGTTGAAATATAACCATAAATACTTCACTAGGAATTACTAAGTCACCTGGACTTTAGTAAGAACCCTCCCCCTGCAAGAATTTCCACTCCCAAGTGTATGTACCCCTTCCAAACACTAAGGGAACCCTTTCCAAATGCTAAATAACCCTCCCCGTGCATTCTTCTGTGAAAAATATCAATGTTAGTTTGATAAGTTATCACCGCGCAAACACATTTACCCACTTTCTAAAGTTAAAAACCCACCGCGCCGCGAAAAATTTAGCCTTTATCACGTGCACACCTTTGTTAAACCCCACGCAACTCCCTTTCCCATCCACCTTCGGATCGCCTCCCCCAGATCCGAAGGTCCCTGATCACATCGCGCGCCCGATTACGGTGGTAGGTTACCACCCGATGTCCGACGGTTTTACCGTCGTACACCAGGACAGGTGGCAGCCTCCCATTGCATCGGGCCGCCCCTGACAGAAACCACCTTCGTACCAAAGGCGGTCCGACGTACAGGGAAAACCGCCCTCCCCTCACATAATAGGAGCGCCACCTCATACTGCCAGGTCACCCTCCACGTCACCTCACCCTGCCTGCGCCTGGTCCACGTCACCCCGCCACGTCACCCCGCCGTACTGCCACGTCACCTTGATGACGTCATGATGCTGACATCACATCCGTACCAAAGGACCCCACTGCTGATGTCAACATGCTGATGTCATCCGCCGTACTGCTGACGTCAGCAGCCAAAAAACCGAAAATTCGCGCAAGAGGAAAAATCATGCTTTGGAGCTCCAGAATGAGAAACGGAGGCAGGTTTTGATGCCCGATTAGCACGAAGCGCTAATCTCGCATCCCTATGGGAAATAGGCCATATTGGGGAATCTTTAGGGAATCTTTTGATTCCTTGGCCCGTTTTGCATCGAAAAGGCCTGAAATTTCCCGATTTTGCCAAATTAAACCGATTTGAAGACAGGAAGAGACCAGAGACAGAGATTAAAGAGTATCAGATCAAATTCACAAAGAAAAAACACATCAAAGAGTATCAGAAAGCGGCGGAGACCATCAATGTAGCGGCAAAGAGTATCAACGAAGATCTTAACAATGGCCCAAAGCAGGAGAAAATTTAATACCTTCCAACAAAGTCAAAGAAAGAGGGTGAGGCCACTCAAAGCTCTCAAATCATGGTTATTGAACATTTAACTCGCACCAGAATGGAACTACAGATCCCAAAGCACAGTTATTCCAGCAGTACTGCATCGAGGCTCCAAGGGCCACATTGCACTCCTTTTTATCCAGCTACCTCTGACACAGTTCAATAGATATTTACCTGCATTTAATTTTGGCACAATTTTAGGTTTAGAAAGCTCTTTTTTGCAGACCTGTTTTAGGTCAATTGTAATAAATAAGTTTGAGATATTTGCACTGTAAAGACAGCCCTGAATACTATATTACGGGTTGGTTGGTTGGTTAATTGATTAGTCAACAAGCTATCTCTAGCTGATTTTGCTCCAAGAGAGACTCGCACTGTAATATCTGATAAGTTTCTATAATCAAAGACTGCTTATGAGCCTTGGAGAACGGATTGTTCACTGTGTTTACTGGTTGAAGAGTGATTATGGAATTCCCATGCTGTTGCATAGCTCAATAAGTATTTCTTACCTCTGTTTTCATTCATAAATTACGCTCTTAAACAACAGAAAGAAAGATTAGCTTAGAATTTGTTTAAATACACTCTATGCTCAATTTCTGTTGTTTCTTTATGTTTTCCTCTGTTTAAGCATAAATATGAATTCCACATGGCTCATGTTTGCCTTAAACCAAGACAGTTATCCAGGGATTCTTCATTGCCCCTAGATAGAGATCATCTTTCCCTCTGTTAAGTTGAATGAGAGATTCTGAAGTGCCTCTCATTCCTTACATATCATTCATCCTTTTAGTCTGAAGATTGTGTTATGGGCAGCTATCCCGCTTCATTATTTCTCTTATGACCAGAAAGACGCACTGATAATCTTAACCCTTGACTCCATGCCCAATGGTTTGAAACTTATCACTTCCTAACTTGCCTCTCTGCCTGAAAGCATTTTCCTTCCATCCAAACACAAACAAAGACCCCTGAGCCAAAAGCTATCCTAAAATCACCAACAAAGTTGAATCATTAAGAGAGAGCCCTCTCTGATTGTAGGTGGGCTAGAACCTGCAATCCAAAGATTGGTTTGTGGTTACCTCGACCGTATCCCTACAGGAGCCTAGGGACAACCTGAGTGATAACACTCATTACATTTTCATCAACCCCATATCCTTAAATTATTAATCCCAAATCCCTATTCCTAACTATCCAAAGCCCTAGTTAAAAATTTCCAAACCCTAATTGTTGTCCCAAGAGCTTCATATCACCATTTAGCTGAGTGTACCATCATTCAGAGGGTTGTCATCATCATGTCAAGTTTCACTAGGTCATTTTACACCTTGTTCATGCTTCAGTTGTGCCTAGGTAGGGTTCATTTCCCTCTCCTAGGGTTTTGAAGGTAATTTCTGTTAGATGGTCAAATCATCAGAAAAACTTATATCCTGATGGCCATACACCTTCACCTATCCTTAACGTATCTTATTAAACACTTCCCATCACTGATATCCCTCAAATTCCTCATTTTCGCACAAACCCTAGTTTCTTGCTACAACTTGACAATTTTCTAGGCTATGCCTGTGTTTTTTCCTTTTGGACCCCTTTCCCTCACTCAATATTTTAAATTCCACTTTTCCCTACTTCCTAACGTCCCTCCCTACTTCCCAAAATTTTCTCCAAAATTTCGAAGCCCCTTATCCCCTTCATTTCACTTCATTTCGACAAATCCCCTATTCCACACATTGGGATAGGTTTTACTCCAATGATGTTTCTGAGAAAGAAAAGATGAATTTGGAAACAATGAGAGCGGTTTTCATCCAAAATAGGCCAAGTAAGAAAAACCTCCTTCACTTTTTACACAGGTGTCATGGTTTTAGTGAAATGTCAAAAATAGAGTTGCCTCAGGAGAATTGATGCACCTTTGAAATGACCTTGGGAAAACCAAGATTTCTCCTAGCTTGGTTTTCCTAATTACTTTCGTGATGAGTCAAATGATAACTATACATACATAGCTTTCTAATGAGCTATCATGAGCTTAATTTTGGGTTAAGGAAGACCTTCAAAAGTTTACTGCAACAGCACTCTGCCTTTAGGCAGCCTCATTTTGCACATTTTCACCAGTCTTGGGAGATGTGACTTTTGACAAGGCAAATGAACTCCGAATTGAAAAATTCAAGTTGGGTTGGAAAGTAGACTCAATAATATTTCTAAATAAATATTGTTCACCCAATTTGGACACTGGTAAGGCCCTCAAAATTAGTTTGCAAAAAGGTGCTATGCATAGAAATTTTTAACACAAAATTGTCTGCCCTATGCATCGTGCCAACTGGCACTCGCTTTTGATGAAGGCCTCCAAATGAGAAAAAATTAGAATTTTTGGATTTTTATTGTAAAAATATGCATGCCTATCAATGGCCAAGAAATTTTGACAGGTTTTGAGCCCCCAAAAGGGTCAACAACACCCACACAATGACCTTACTGCCCCTATTTTGACACACGGGAAGCAATGTTGGGAGAACTCAATTGTGGAGGGTAAAATGGAGGCCAAATTCAAAAATTCCACTTGGGTTGGAACGTATAAAGAAATAAATTTCCAAAACGCACACTTGGAGTGAATTTGGACATGGGGAAGGCCTCTATAATTGGCTTCAAACATGCCCTATGCATAGAGAATCAGGCGTGGCCAATATAGGAAATTTGGCCCAGATTGACCAGGAATGCTCTGTTTTTCACCTAGCTTTTGCCAGTTTGACTTTTTCACCTTATTAATTTCCAATTTGTGATGTAATTTAATGAAAATTGATGGACCATGATGTAAATATGTCAAATTTTCACTTATGGAAGTAGATTCATCTGTTAAAAAGTTGTCTGAAACTGAATGAATTAGTTCCCTTGTTCCTAGAGTAATGTTGTTCCACTGCCTAATTTCTAGTTCTCTGTTTAGAATTAGTTGGAAAGCTCCTAAACATGTGAGCTTGACCCCTAAAGGCTAGGATGAGCTATGGTTTGTCTATATTATGTGTTTTTTCAGCCATTAGCATGGTTGGACTTTGGAGAAAGCCTTGAACTTCATTGTACACTCATATCAGCATTTTGGCTAAGGAATTGAGACCAGGGTTTGCAGCACTCTTTGGGATCCTTGTGGAAATTTGTCTTGGTACAGTGATTTCTTTTGTAATTTTGAATTTGCTTATGTGTTATGTATGTCATTCTCTATCCATTTCTTCTTAACTAAATCAAGCAAGAGTGTAAGTAGAATCCATTGAAATTGCAGTGCTCTACTTGAGGTTTGCTTTAGTTTCTTGATGTTTTCAGCTGTTTGGAGAGGATCCATGAGTTTTATTTCCCTATTCAGCTCCTCACATATCTAATCCTTCCATCTCATTCAATTTTAAGTGCCAAAAACAATTGCCTACCTTGCCCCATTGAGATCTCTGCAAGATTGAGCCTCATTCCCGGCACCCAAAATCTGCCTTTTCATCTGAGCCAAAAAATCATCATTTTATTCAGTCAAACTCTTGCACACACATACCTAGCCTAAGATCAATATTTCTATCAGTCATCTCAAGCCTTCTTCGATCATAATTTGTTGAGATTGACCCGGAGAGAGCCCTCTCCCAACCTGGTAGGGCTAGCTACTAGGTTAAGAGTGGTTTGATGTTGACCTAGATCCTACCTTTCTTAGCCTCAGGTAGATTTAGGCTCTAACAAATAGATTACAAAATCTCTACCATACTAGGATCAAATGTTTACACAGGAGTTAAGTTTACTTACAAACCTCAAAATATAAAGAATTGTTTTTAATAAAAAGTGAATCGGATATTTATTACCACCCCCACCCAATAAAAAGTGGCGAGGGGTGTTTTCCATCACACCCCAACCTACATATTACATTTTACTCAATATTCCCCCTCACCCTTGCTAATTTTATAGTTGAGTTTGGTTACTTTTAAACTTCAAATATAAAGAAAAGTTGCAATAAGAAGTGGACCCGTTGAGGGGAAATATTGGGTAAAATTTAATATTATAGTATTGTATTTTACCCAATATAGCATAGTAAAAGTGGATGGAGTTAGGCAAAAATAGTAGACAAAAATGTAATAATTACATTTTTCTTAATATTTCTCCCACCATGCCCAAAGCGAACATATCCATAGTTTTACATTTATAGGCTAAATATAATATCAAACCAAGATGGATCTATGCTACTTTAATTTCCCCCTTAAATAGGTTATATTCCACATGAATATTATGGGTCAATACTATTAATTCTTAAAACCGTGGGTCATTTTTATTTTTTATTATTATTTAAATTTTATCGGGTTATTTTTATTTTATATTCACTGACCTAAAATATTTACATTACCTTATGTTCAATATTTCTAGCATACTATAGACATTACATTTCAACTCAATGAAGGAATTATATATATTCCTCATGCTAAAAAGTAATTTTTATTTTTTAATTTCAATTACTCTATCTCATTATATAAAGTCTCTTGTAAAATAAATGTGAAAATTGAAGTATTTTATTTATGACCGACATTGACATTGATTTTTAAAGTAACATTATTTTTTTTAAGTAACGTTACACACAACATCTCTCTCTCACAACAAAAGTAATTTTGTTGTTGAATTAGAAATAATTAAATTAAATTGTATTATAGAGATTTAAATATATTTGAGAAACAACAAAAAAGTATATAGTATTATGTCTTTTGTATTTATAATTAAATACAACTAAAAGGAAAAACAATTGTTTTGTTTCATTTTGTTGTTTGTTTTTTTGTTTTTCTAAAGCAGAAAACATTCACATAATAAACTTCAAGTCCAAATTTGTATATAATATTTGGGTTGTAGCTATTGGTTTACTGGTGAGAAAACTATACTAGTAGAAAAACATAATTTTTTGAGACCATGTAAATAATTTTAGTAAAATTACAAAACCATATAGATATCTGGTACTATGACAACTATGTCAGTACTATAACAACTATGTCATGTGTTTGAGGCTAGGAAACCTCCTATAACAAAATATATAGGAAAACTGGAACTAATGAGTGGCATGACAAACATGATGGCAGAAGCAAAGTAGTTGGAGAATCGAATTCTAAATAGTATGAAGTGGACTTATTCATCCTCATAATCGATAATGTATATATTTTCTAACTTATTTTCTAGCACAAATTTATTCTTATATAACTTCTAGAGTTGACCCTACGCTTCAACCAATCTAAATAAAATCTCCTTTTGCTCCTCTAATCTCCCAACCAAGAGTCTACCCATGATGGTCTTAAACTTCTAGTATATGTTCATAGTTTGCATATGATAGGTTTTCCTCTTCCTGGCGCTACTTGTATTCAAGACCCAATTTCTAATTTGGTACTCAACTTTAGCATCTGAAATAAAATGATGATCCATCCTTACACCATATTTTCTTTTTTCAATATCGCTTCTACATAAATTAAGTTTATTGACAATTTCTTTAGAAATAAGATTGACTTGAGATCCACTATCAAATAATGTATCAACTTTTGTATGTTGTAATGACCTTGATATGAAAAAGTTCACTTATTCCTTTATCACTTTGAGATTCAACAAGATTGATATAATAACTAGTACTTTCATTAGAATCTATACCTTTCATTCCCATGGATGTGATTTTAGTTTCATCACCTGAATCGGATCCTAGATCTTGTTGAGTTGTAGCAACAGCCTTTTACCCTTATTATTGAACTTCTTTGCTATTGATTATGGATGTAATTTCCAACATTGATCTTAATCATGCCCATATTTTGAACAATGTTTGCAGGTAATTTTATCTCCCCCTTCCTTAACTATAACATTCATCTTGCCTTTTCCTTTAGCTTTCCCCTTTCCTTTGTCTCCGGATTTAGAGGGTTTCTAGCTAGACTCCTGAGGAACATTCTTGCCTTTTTATTCTAAATTAGTAGCATGAGCACATACTTCATTTAGATTGGTGGGATTAAACATAAGTATGGTATGTCTCAAATAATTATGAAATCCATGCATATATTTAAGGAGAGTGTCTTGTGAGGTCTAATCAACACCCAAGATTAATGCTCTTTTTCTACATTCTTGTAACTTTGGGAACTCTAGCTTGTCTAAAATTTTGTTAATCCATTATTGATTTTTGCATATAAGCTAATAGATAAAATTTCCTTCTTAATGCACCTATAAAATCATTCCAAGAAGAGATAATTTTACCACTTTTCTTCAAATCTTCTTGAGTTTTGGCCTCCAATCAAATACGAGTTGCACCTTCCAAACAAAGAGAAGAAAGTTGGATCTTTGTGACATCATCATTAATATTTTGGATCACACAATAAAATTCAATTTGGAGAACCCAATTGTCCAACATTTTGACATTTACTTCTCCATTATACATTGGCAAGTCAAACTTGACATCAAGCTTAAGCAAAGGAGACCTAGCATGTCCACTTGGATATGATGGAGGAGTTAATCTATGTGAAGAAGGAGGTAAAGATGGAGGTGAAGGAGGAAAAGTAGGTGGATTATTTCCCCCATTACCACCATCACCTTTTTGTTATTAGAACTTTCTCCTTGCAGCCGTGTTGTTCTTTAACTATACAACACTTTCACCATCTCAATCATAACAAATAAATATTTTGTAAAAGCTCTATCATCCTCATACATCAATTCTTGTCCTTGTCCTTCTTCACGTGCCATGACTTGTGGAGAATGTGGTCTTCATGAGCCAACTTGAGCATTAGGTTATTCAAGTTCTCCTTCTCCTCTTCTTAATCTATACCTTGTAAACATTCGAAAACCTTGGAAAATTTTGTTGAAACTGGCAACAAGAAATGCTATAAATAGCATTGTTATAAATAGCAGTTCGGGTACCAGTGTTGGACATAGCAACAAGGAATGAAAAATGGAAGTGCTATAAATAGCATTTCAAGATGGATTCCAATTTTAGTTAGTCTCTAAATTAAAATTGAGAAGTAAAATTCGAATTTGATCTTAGCAGTTGTTTGCAAAATAATTAATTAATTCATCTTGAGTTAGTTGTAGAAAATCAAACATGAAGTCTATGTGGGGACAAGCAATAGTTTCTCCATTAATTTAGGAATTTATCCATCAGTTAAAGAGATAAGGATGAGTTGTAATATTGAGTTGTAATTAGTTGGCTCAATTAACTGATTCAAGTCCAGTTAGATTAATTCAAACAGTTTGTTGAATTAATTGTGAGTTCAGTTAGTTAATGCTTGCATGCATGTAACTGTTGCACTTCACACAACTAAATATTCTCTCATAAATAACTCATGCATGTCAGTTCAAATAGAGACCCAGTTGAGATCAGAGGAAGGGACAATGTACTATCAGTTGGAGGATTTTTCCTATATAGGAAATTCATCCATGCAGAAGGAACTATATCCTTGAGGTTTGTGCAATTATTTTAGAGGTCAGTGTTGTATGTGGGAGGAGAATCACACAGGTTGCAGCTAGAGGACCCAAAAGAAATTGCACAAGGAAATAGGAGGCTTGGATGGTAGAGGAGAAGGTTTGTGAGATCCTTTGATTGTCTATGAGTAGCAGAGGGATTGTACTGAGAGCTGGATAGCTTGTGAGCTAAAGCTTTGTGTAATCTGGAGATATTTCCACTTGTATGATAACAAAGAGATCAGGATTTTAGGCTGAGGCTTTCCCCAGGTTATTCTTATGTGTTCATGTATGATTTAATTCTCATTTTTCTATGTTATATGTGTTCTGATTGATCTAGCTCAAATTGATTAAGCTTCCGCAAAGTTTGTTGTAGAAGTAGATCTTGTATTTTGCTTTAGTATATTGCATAATCTATTGATCTACAGCGGGAAATTCTACAAATTTTTCAAATATTCACCAAAAAAAAAGAAAAAAAAAACCATTCTCTAATACCAAAATGATCTACAAATGAAAGTGAAGGTTTCATTTAACAATTTTCAAGCTAGTTTATGTCCTTTAGGCAATGAATCGTGGTTGAAAAAGTACAAAAACGTAAGTTAATTTGCAAAATTTTTAACAGTTAAAGAGGACAAAAGTGCAACATCAAACATAAGAAAAGTGATAACGGAGTTCACGCATCTTGGGCTACGTCCCCAAGTTAGCTTCTAGTGTTCACTACTTTATTATATTCTCAAATTCTCAATACATAAACATACAATCTTCAATTTGTAAAAATAACACTACCATTGTGTCCAGAATGCTAAAAAATCCCCATATAGGCTCTTCTTGAGCTCAAAAGGGATTAAAAATGAGCAAGATACCCCTCTGTTTCCAAAAATGGTCCACAATTACCACATATTGGCTCTCAGCTCTACCAGTTATGCCAAAAAATGGACTACAACCTGTTGGTGGGTGCATTTTGTTGGGAACTCGGAGGTGGCAAGTTCAATCTGGCAGAGTTGATGCTTGCTGCATTGTTTTTATTATTTATAATAATAAAAAATTGGTAATGGGTAGTAGTCCCACCCTTCTCCTCCACTCTCGATTCCCCATCACCACATGGCCGTAGGCCATGGCCGATGTGCCACGCACCCCAACCCCGAACCTAGCACAGTTGGTCTCATTACCCTGTATAACTATCAGCCATTGGCCCAACCTTTGCATCACCTCTATCGTTTGGACATTCATCTCGTGGGGGCCATATAACCAAGCATTGGGGCAGACAAGCTAGCCCCCCGACCCGAAATTAATGCCAAACGACAACCTTTACACCTTAAATATAACTCGTCGACCATGATATAACATGAAATACCTGTGGCCCACTGGACGAGAGGTAGACTTGACAGTTAGAGGTCGATGATTCAAGTTTTGCAGAGGATAATTCAGTCCATAACATATTTTTGACTCAAGAATCGAGACCACTTGGCAGCCTTGCATAGGGCCACGTGGTGTCCTATGATTGTGATTCGAATGGAAAATGACATCTACCCATGGTATTCATCCACCCATGGAATTTACCCATGGTATTGTAAGTAACATCTACCCATGGTATTCATCCGCCTATGGTATTTATCCACCCATGGAATTTACCCATGGTATTGTGAGTGGTGATGAGGCTCATCATTAGGTATAGTCGCAATGTCATCCTCCAAATTAATAAATTATATTTTTCTCACATTTATCTACAAATTTTGTTATATTATGCTTAATGTGAGGAGTAAAAATTACTCTATTCTGAGTCAAGGGTATTCTATATGGATTCTAATTGTCGAGATGTTTCCGTTTATATATGTACATCATGAAATTCTTCAAGGTTTGAGAGATATTCGTGTTTGAAGTTAGTAACCCCAATTAGTGTGCTAAAACCCTATGGGGTTGTGGCATGGCACACCTAATTGGTTGTGGTCATTGAGTAGTCAATAATGAATAATAAAAAAAAATCTCCTAAAATCCCTCCAAAAAAATCTCCTAAAATCCCTCCAACGTTCACTTGTTGAGGACCCTCTCAACTCAATACATTCATATAAATAGTGACCCTCGTATCCTCCTCTAGTAGGGATTTTGTGGCTTCAAACACTTCATCATGGAATTTTCGCTATAACTATTTTCTGTGAAGCTTTAGAAGCTGAAATTAAAACCCATTTGAGCCAAAATCTCGATGAACTTCTCGACTGAATTTCTGATCTTGGTTCACTATATGTTCTGAGATATGTTCTAAGGAAGTTATGGTTTTTGCAGGCTCCCGAATTCCAAGTCAAACATGTGACATTGGGAAAATCGTAATAAATTTGTATCTAAGCATTCATTAAAATTTCATAAATAGTGACAAAAAGGTGATGCACCTTAGTTTGTTGCGTATCCCTTTCAGGGCCTAAGGTCGCAACAATGACACGTGTCACTTCATACAAGTTCGCTCTATGGAACAAGTCTATAACTAGGTCATCGTGGGAGATTGGGTATAACGCTATTTTGAAGAATCCAATCTTGATCAGACCTTTGGGGTCAGAAAGAGTACTCAAAGGGATAACACAAGACGAAATTTTAGACACTGGAGATCCGAAATTACATAGGTACAACTGATTCAATATCGAGCTCCTAGAAGAAAAGAAAAAGCATGCATTCAAGGATTATTGTAGTAAGGACCACACATCAACAATCAAGGGTAAGTCTCATGCAACAAGGTATGTATGATTAGTGTTTACATTTGAATTTTGAGTATCATCTCTGACATATTTTTTTGCAGGACAACGTGAGTATATACACAGTCTCAATTATATCTCTATGTCTCTCTATGTCATTGTTAGTTTTTCGGATGTCCTATTCTTGATACTACATAGTATTGATGCTACACCAAGTATGCTAAATCTATATGATGTTGTAAGTTCATGTTACTTGTCTTGTCATAGTTGATAGAATGGTCTCTATTGTTGCACTTAGAATTTGGTCCATCACAAGTCTAGGGCATGTCATCAATTTTTATTGTATATATCTTTAGGTGAGTTTTGGATATAGTCTTGCAGAGAGTCTAGGACTATATCAAGAGTGGGAGTCTTTGTCTACTGCTACAACAAGTCAAAAACAAATGTGGCAAGCACACTTTAGGTATGCATTGTAATTTTAATTTGTATTTATTTATTATTATGCACTTACATGTGTTTTCCAGGTAGAGGTAAGTTCAAGGGTATTTTGTTTTGTTTTCATATTGGTTTTGTCGAGAAAAAATTGCGTGCAAGTAGAAGAAGATTCAAGTACAACATCAAGCAATAATTCAAGAGCATAAGTATCAAATCAAAGGAATCATTGCAACAGGACATCCTTGAAGACATGACAACCATCCAGATATCGTGAAGTATTGTTAAGGCCAAGAGTCATCATTGTAAAGTTGTAAAAGAGTCATCTATGAAAGATTCATCATTGCAAAAAAGTCATCATTGCAAAGTTGTAAAAGAGTCATCATTGTAAATATTGTAAAAGAGTCATTCTGCCTAGAGTCGAAGAGACAATGTTGGGAGGTATACGAGTCATTGTTGGGATGATGTCATAGTTGGGTTGCAGGTCATAGAGTGATTGGGTATTTGGTCAATTACATGAAAATCATTGTACATCTTATTCTATCGTGGATTGTTTTCCTTGGTTTGGGAATCCATAGTATTGTCTTATTTCAATCATTATAGGGTCGCAGGGAGGTGCTATGTAGGTGTATGAAGTCACCTAGAGGTTGGGGCCTATGAACACTTCAGGGTGGTAGGGTGGTGTTAGGGTGATTTGTGGCTCACTAGGGTGTTGGGGCATCCATTTAGTTAATTATTGAAGAAACCAGAATGTTGGGGTGTCCTTCGAGTGGGAGTTGGAGAAGAATTATTTTCTAGAATTCTAGGAACTTGTTGCTTTCATTTCAGTTTGGGCTAAATATTAAAGAATTTATTAGAAAACTATTTGATGGTTTTTGGCCCGGAGGGGGGTTTCCACCTAAAATTATTATCCCTACTGTGTTCTTTTATTTACTATTATTACTGCATAAACGTTAATAATAATTGATGACTAACTAATGCTTTGAAAAGATTTAAAAGTGTTAATTGCTAAGGAATAGTGATTCACCCCCCCTCTCAGTATTTCCAACACTATTCTCGCGTTAGGGAGACAAATATCCTTATTTTCTAGGGAGTTCTTGGTAGCTCCCCTTTGTATAAATAAACATACTAAGGAACTTGGTATGGTCCTATAATAATAGGATTCATAATTTTGAATTGGCTATGGTTAGTCTTCTAATATTGTACATACTTTTGCTTTTTGCAAAATGTTTTCCATATTAAAAAATAAAAAATTGTAAAGAGGGCATGTCCTAAAAGAATAATCAAAGGATAAAAAGAAACAAAAAGGAAAGATCAAAAAATTGAAAAATATGAACCCCAAAACAAATAAAAATAGATCATGAAAGTGTGAAAATTAAAATGCCACTACTTTTTACTTTATTATGAAAAATAAGGTTGTGTGCAGCTTGCCAAAAATGCCACAATCCATGATGGTCAAATAGCTTAATCTTGACTCATTCATGCTTTAAATTTCATGTTGATGGATAGAGAATAAAGATCTAGCCAAACTATTTAATATTGGCAGATCAGTAGTTAGGTAGAGAATAATAATGACTTCATCAGTTTAATCTGAGCCATTGGAAGTTATAAGGTAAGAATTAGATAGTTTTCTTATCAAAAGAAAAGGAAATAAAGGGTCAACAAGCTCAAATGCACCCATTGAAATGAAGAAAAAATGTTAGGGTAAATAAAGGGTAGGTAGAAGAAGTTTTCCAAAATGCACAAAGTTGCTAAGTCAAAAGAACATTTATCATGCTTAATCCTATGTTTCATGTGTAGGAGGAGTTGAGAACAAGAAAGGATATTCACCAAGCTTGTTTACTAAATTTCCCCTCATTTCACTACACCCCCACATACTTATTTCCTAATTTCCCCCATTATCCCTTTATTACTTATAAATACCTTTTCCCCTCATTTTTACCTTTACCCCCTAGTTTCACACATTCCCCTAGAAATTACCCTTCAAAAATCATCCCCCCTTCCCAAAACCCCCTTTCCCTAGTGTGAAACCCATTCCCCATTACAAATATCACTTTTACTCCTTATTAATTTCCCTTTTCCCCTTAAAAACCAAAAAAACCCTTTATCCTAAGTTTTTCCTATGCCCCTGCATTATGTAATTAACGTCCCCCACTTTATATTTCCCCGACACCCTTTTAACCCACCAACACTGGTGCAGTTAAAAAACCCCCACCACATAACCCATGGTCCCACCTTTATTAGCATGCTACTTATATTAAATCCCAACATTATTCATTAATTAATTACAATACTTTGTAATTAAACCTCCGGCCCCGCCAACCACTTTACCGACTTCGTCCGTGCAACTCAACTATGCGATATCCCTCTAATCTCCCACCCCCAAATCCAACGATGTAAAGCCATATCACACGGATTCATTGGCCGATAGTTAAAAACCCGAGAGCACGCGATATTCATGGTTTTGGCCAAGAGTTGTTTTTCTACGTGGCAGTACCACGTTATATCGCGTGATCACAAAAAATACTGCCTACCACCCAAAAGCGGAGCGATGTCACACAAAACCACCTTCCTGCCTAAAGGAAAAAATACCCACAGTTCATTCAATAATATTCATGCCAAAATGTGACCGTTATCGGTTGAAAGGCTGAAAGAGCTCCAATTTGCTCTTTTTGCTCATTTTTCACTATAAACCATTGTAAACCAATTGTGACACCCATAACCTCTAAGCTAACAATTTAGCCACCAATTTCCACCTGAAGATGCTGCAGACACCAAATTGAAGTAGCAAATATCCAGTTCAAGCCTCAATAACCTTTGTAGCTACCACAAAACCCCGTCTCCACACCAAATCGCCAATTTCTAGGTATACTTGGAAAAACCAGAACGACCCTGTGAATTTGAAAAACGCACTATAATTATTGAATGGTTAATCATTTAAATTAACTAAAAGCCCTTGCTGAAGTTGGAGAAAAGCGTATTGTCCACCCAAAACCCTTTTCAAAAACTGTAGTTACCCTCCCACTGTTCAAGAGCTTCTAAACCTCACTCCTGAAGTCACAGAAAGCATAATTTAGTTAAATTAACCCAATTATGGCTTCCCAAACTTCTCTGGATGTAAGACCTCTGCAAACCCCTCACTTGGATATTGACCACCTTGCATTAGCCGATAGATATTTTGAAATTAAATATATAGCTTCCCCTGCCTACCTACTGAAACTCCACTACTGGAGTAAAGACAAGTTTTTAAACCAGAATGATGACATTCACCTTTGGGAGTCAAATTTTCCCAAGCACTATTTCCCACAGGTACACCTATTCCCAAAAATCATCCACTTCTACCAAGCATGCTATATTCCAAGTCAGAGAGCCATAGTCACCCCTGACCAGCAAGTTTTATTCACCGTTACTGCAGAATCCATTAATCAAATGTTGCAAATCTAGCCAAGCCAAAATGATACCCCACTTTCAATTGAAGGCTTTCTTGATCACTACACCAAACGACATACCCAAAAAAGCTGAGATTATTCAAAATTTCATCATTAAAGAGTCTCACACTCCAAAAAATAGTCTTCCTTATGTTGCCACCATTTTTTCTGAAAGAGGCAGACAAATTATTACCATGCTCTCTTGCATTTTAGGGTACACCAAAAATGAACATGTGGATGAGGTTGTCTTGGCTTTCCTTTCTATATTTTTCCCAGGAAAGCCTCCTACTTTAATGTATAACTATGCTCAATTCGTAGCAAAAAGAATACATGAACAATTCATAAGACTACCAATTGAGAGAGTTTTCAAGTACTCTTCAATTTTGTTTCACATGTTCTTGTACTATCAGTCAAACAAGTTTCCAATCAAAATTCAGAAGTTAGACACCAAAGGAAATCCAAGATCAGTCATCTATTGAACATCCTCGATCCAAGAATACTCCAATGTTTTTTCCTATAAGGACTTCATTGATTCATTTGTGCATCATGTTGTAAACATGCTAACTAGTAGCTATCAGCCCAGGATCAATCAAGAAATTAAAAGGGTTTTACAATTGGAAAAGAACAGTAAAGTGGGAGAATGGTATTTATACTAGCACCACATAGAGATAAGGATATATGGATGCCAACTAGCTCCCTAAAGCTACCCAAATACCTCACCATGAGGTTATTTTCATTAGAGTACTTTAGGCAGATTATAAATTGTAATGAGGTTAACTTCCTGGCAGCCAAGAAGAAGACTCAATTTAAAATGAAGAACCAGTTGTGCCCCTTTATTTGTAATAATGGAGAAGCTAGACCAGAGGAAAATAAGATTCTACAACAGATGGAATTTAAGAACAGTTTTATGTGGCAATATGACCCTCATGGAGTCATAAATAAACTAAGGCTCAAAGTCAAATTGGGTCCTTTCACACATCATCCCAGGCTAGACACTGAGATATTTTCCAACTAGTGTGAATGGTTGGAAAACACTTTGATAGAAATGGACAATGTTGTAGTAGATGTGGAAAATATATTGATAGATGTGCAAAAGAAAATTGATACTAGTTCCTTTCTGCAAGTTCCATACCTAGGAGAGCCAATGAATATTCCTCCTCTTTTACAGACTCCAACAAATGAAGACAAGATTATGAAAAGAACTAGGGAAGAAGGTTCTAGTTAAACCATGGAAAACACAGATGAACAATTTGAGATGAGTTACAGGAAGAGGCCCAAGCTTAATCCTGTAATTGAACAGGAAGACACTATTGAGTCAGTGGAAATCACTGGCACTGACACAATGGTGGGAAGGAGAAAAGGCCCATCAGCTTCAGAAGAAACACACCATCCCTCTACCTCAAACACCTAACTTATTGAGAGATAGCTCAGCATTGAGGTCTCTTCATTCAGAAGGTCTGTGGATAAAGAGAAAGATATTAAGGAGAGGTACAAAAAATTAAGCTGAGGAATGAGACATTGAAGGCTGAGACTTATGCCCAGTACTTCAATTAGACACCTGCAAATCAAAATAGGTTAATGTCAGACTTGAACATTAAGACTGGGAAGATGCTAATGACATTCATGCAACCAATAGTCCAGCGGTGAAGGTCACCAGCAAACTATAAGAAAACCAATTTTGAATTTTTGGCCAGGGATGTTCACCCCATTGACCAAATTGAGTTCCATAAGTAGGCGGGTGAGATGATCTATCCCACCATGAAAAATAAAACAATGATTGTGCACAAACTTCAAGGTTCATTGGATAATATCACTACACAGTACAAGTTGGAAAAGGCCTCCTCACACGCCAAGGACAACAGAATCAAGTCACTGGAGGACTTGGTGATTGAGCTTGGACATGATCCCAATGATGTCAAGGCTACTGAGAAATTGTTAAAGAAAAAGAATGAGGATATTGCTACTTTGAAGAAGAAACTGAAACTGCCTAATTTAGAGGATCCACAGACAAAAGAGGTCTTAGATAGTCAGACACAGTAGCAAGAAATCACCAATATAGTACTACAACTTAATGACCAATTGAAAGAAATGGAGGAGTTGGACAACTTAATATAGCTGAAGTAGGCCAGCCTTGAGACTACCACTGCCACTGTGATTCCAACAGTCACTACAGCAGTACCATATACCTTGGTAGCTTCATTTTCTCCTATAGCTCCACTGACAATAGCACTTCCAGCTACAACAACATCTACATCAGCAACAAGCTCGATAACAACAACAGCTCAGCCAAGTGAATGGAATACATGTCCATTCAAACCACAGAGATAAATAAGCTTAAAGAAAAGATAATAAGTTTAGAGAATGACAATAATCTTGCATGGATTATGCACAAGGAGGAAGTTCAAAAGTAAATTAGGTTGACTGAAAGAATGAACAGCTTAGAGAAATAACTAACATTGAAGGAGCCACTTGGCCAAGCTAAAGAACAGCTATGGGCCAATATCATTGACTCTGTCAATGATATTTGGCCATCTATACAAGTCATATTTGAGAAAAATGACTTAGTCAAAGAAGCTACAGAAGCAATATAAAGATTTAAAGCTAAACTTGGAGACATGCTAGAAGAAGCCACCAGAATAATCCATTTCCTTAACTCCAAAAACAAATATGAATTGCAGGAGTTGGACATAGCTGACAGGACAGGAACAATACTAGAAGTGAAAAAGGCACTCACCAAGAGGAATTTGATGATAAACCTTGAGGACAAATGCCAAACCATGCAGCTGGCTATAGACAGGTTCATGGTAAAGTTTGATGTTTTGAGGCATAAAGGTTTGCCAAATCCCTTGGTGATAATTGACAAATTGATGCCTCAAGAAGACTACGACAGAAGAATCATAGAGGTGGTAAAGGATCAGGCAAGTAATTCTTCTATGAAGGGGATGCCTATTGGAAAGGTTCTATATCAGAGATTTGAGAACCTATTTTAACTCCAGCATGAGGTAAAACACCTTTTTGTGAACATACCCACTTTTGCCAAATACACAGAGGAAGATGAAATTTACAAGAAAATGGTAAATATAAAATTACTAGATGTATATATTTGGGAGAAGTTGAATGAATTGTTGTAAAAATGCACAGTCAAAGTAAAAAAGGCATAGTAAAAGAAAAATAACAGACCAGCTAGATGAAAGAGTATCAGGGTAAATAGTATCAGTTGAAAGGGAAAAGTAAAAAAGAACAACCAATGTGAAAACCAACAACAAGGCAGAGAAGAAACAACAAAAGATCAAAAGCATAAATACATCACAACCAAATAAATGAGGACATCATACAACAGTTAAACATCCGTCACTATCTTCTTGCATGAAGATATTTTTTTTTCCTAGATTAATTCACAAGACAGTTTGGGATATTTTGTAAAATATTTTTGTATAAATACTGCCTAATTTGAAGTATTGAGTGTGGGTTACTAGACATTTGTAGGGTTGTATTTATCTAAAACCTAAGGGTTCACCGTATAAGTTTTTCAATTCAGCAAACTGGACTGAGTAATAAAGAGATTGCATTACATGATTTATGTGTTGAGCTACTTCAGTGAAGTATTTTCTTTGTCCAATTGTTATTTTCTTATGTGTTTCACAAACTTGCATGTTATCTAAATTGAATGAATTAACTGGAAATTTATTTCAGAATTTGTTTAAGTACACTCTATCTTGAACAGTTAATCATTTTAATGTTTTATTCTGATATACGGATCTAAGAATCCTTAATTTCTCTCTCATCCTGAATGACCTCTTTCATTCCTTCATAATCCAGTTTAAGGAACCCTTAGTTGTTCCTTTGATCTAATTGAAACCACTTCACCATCCAGCATTAAGATCTGGAATTATTCAACTACCTTGCGCTATAAACATTATCTTTAGACATTGATCCAGTCCTGTTAGCTTGACATTTGACCCCATAGCCCAATGGTAAAAGACATCCCTCTATCCATATAAGTAAGTGATCCCACCACCAAATCAAAATCAAAACCCAAGTACAATCATAATTAGCCTAAAATAAATTAACTAAACAAAGTTAAATCATAAAGAGAGAGCCCTCTCTAAGGATTCATAAGGCTAGATCCTAATCTCCAAAGTAGGTTTGTGGTTACCTTTATCATTTCTTTCCTAACAACTCTAGAGAAATTTTGGAGTGATAACATATTAGCGACCATACTGGGGACCAGTCCTCAATCTAATAAAACTTTAAGGAAATATTAAAGCTTACCTTTTGCACCTTAAGGTCATTTTTGAGTTGTTAAAAAGTTTCATAAAACAAATTAAAAAACTAAAATTCTGGCTTCCAGGAGAACACACTATACCAAGGAAAATCCATATCCAAACCCTACAACAATAGTTGATGACCCTGGCAGAATTTTAAGCAAATAAAAAAAGGTAGAAACTCAAGGAAGTAGTAGTTAGTTAGTTAAAGCAAATTCACTCCCCAAAGAATTATCAAGTTTAGAGGATACTTAGTGACGTAGGAGGCCAAATGTTCTTCTATTTATCAACAATCAGCCCCACGTTACCTTTTCCCTTTATGTTCGGGTGCTTCCATTGCGCCACTCTGATTCCCTTTTACAAGCCCAACAAATGATATTCACTGATTAATAGAGCCGCTTGGAGGTACTGTATCATCGATCACAACACATTTGATCCAATGGTCCACAACATATCGCAATCACAAATCATAGTTGGCAAGTGTTTAGGGCCCGTTACATCCACATGAAATGTTGTGATGCGATTTAATCAATGATCGCATCACGCATCACACATCGCACTTTCCCAATGCCTGAGGTCCATTCAATTATAAATGAAATATTTGCGATGTGATGGATCGGTGATCGCACATTCCATGGTCTTAAGGCCTGAGGTCCTGTCACATACAAATGAATTATTGCGATGCGATAAATCAACGATCGCACATCGCATTTCGTTAAGGCCTAGGGTCCATCCCCTTGCAAATGAATATTGCAATGTGATGCAGGATAATCCAAGAGTCAGCGTGATGTCACACCATTGTTTGGACTTAGATCGACGACTGGGATTTATGCGGGCTTCAACCACTGTTATTAACACTAAGGACCACAATTATCCTTTGAACACTGAATTTATAACTTAACTACACATGACATCAATTATTCAATACGATAATAGTTACAGAGTCTCGGCCCTTTGGCTCGATTACAACGCTTGATAGACCCTTGTTTCAATATTGGAAAACCCTCTATCACTCAACTCTCGCCTCACTCAATCCTCTCTCATCTCTACTGATCCCTTTCCATTAAATTTATTTCATTATATGAGTCAAATCCCTATTCTACCTCTGTTAAAAACTCAATCTTCTATTTTAATCATTCTAACAAATCAATCTCTATTTTCAAGCTCCATTACACACCTATGCTAACAGCTTATCCCTTGATCTAAAACAGGACAATTTCCTAACTATTACAATAATGAAATACATATCATTTTCTTGAGAGATCCAACCCTCTCAGTTAAAACAGAATTTTGACCACTCAGGTCAGTGAAATTCCACTCATTTAGCCATAACATCTTAACAAACATTCACATCACTGGCTAAGTCCAGATACTCCTACATCAGACTCTTGGGGAAGAAAAGAATCATCCCTCAAGATTTTAGGTTTTACTCCATACTTCTGCAACTCTGCTGTTGTCAAGAGCTAGCATCCTCCACTGGTTTTCCTTTCCATTTGACTAGATATTGAAAATAAACTTGTCCTCTGGTTCTTTTCGATACTCTTTTCTCCAAAACAGCTTCCACCTCTTTCTTAACGGTCTTTGGCATTTGTTCTTCCCAGTTCAAAGTTTGA
Source organism: Pinus taeda (assembly GCA_000404065.3). Classification (NCBI taxonomy): domain Eukaryota; kingdom Viridiplantae; phylum Streptophyta; class Pinopsida; order Pinales; family Pinaceae; genus Pinus; species Pinus taeda. The sequence goes on from APFE031176754.1 coordinate 151,781, forward strand.
ACTTCATCTTTTGTAGTTTCCTCATGTAGCTCTTTCTCTGTCCCTTTGTATGGATACAAATATTCAACATTGAAGATAGGTGATATTCCAATCCCTTCTAGCAATTCAATTTCATAAGAATTAGTTGAAAACTTTCTTACAATTCTACATGGTCCTATCTTTTTCATCTTTAGCTTATTGTAATTCTTAGCAGGAAATATTTATTTTCTCAAATACACCATCACTAAATCTCTGACTTGGAATTCTTTCTCTCTTCTTTTCATATCTACTCCCTATTTGTATTTTCCATTGCTTTCCTGCAATTTTCCTTTGACATCTTCTTGTAGTCTTTGCATCTGCTCTGCAAACTCTTCAACTTTTGCACTTCTTGTCTCCTGTTTAGCCAAATTTATGAGCTCATACACACCTCTTGGATTCATTCCAAAAACAATTTGAAATGGACTCATTCGAGTACTTCGGTTTGGAGTGTCATTATAAGCAAACTCAGCCTGAGCTAGTGCTAAATCCCACTGTTTGGATTTTGATACACTAAACTTCTCAATATGTTCCCCAATGTTTCGTTTACTACTTCCGTCTATCCATCTATTTGAGGATGGTATGCTGAACTGAAACTGAGGTTAGCTCCTAGTTTCTTCCAAAGAGTTCTCCAGAAATGCCCTACAAACTTTGTATCTCTATCAGACACAATACTTACAGGCAATCCATGTAATCTTACAATTTTTGAAAAAAAATAGATTAGCTATATGTGTTGCATCACTAGTCTTCTTTCAAGCAATGTGTTAGGTCCCTATACTACTAGTGTAACCCCTTATTGTTATTAGTACAACCCCCTTATTATATTCTTGTGCCCATTTAGTCCCCATATTGTTATTATTGTGCTCTATATAAGCCCCCTATTGTTATTATTTTTCCCTTACATTATTATTGTTATGTTGGCTCTGATTATATTATGACCACTTGGACTCCTATATATAGAAAGGAGGTCTTGTCATTTGTATCATCCAAGAATTGTTCATTCGTGTAATGTAAAGGAGGTTTCCCCCTCGAAGAGGCTTATTTCTAAGGCATTCATCTATCTTTTCTATCTATTTGTGAGCTAGTTTCATAACATTTGGTATGAGAGCTTTGGATTCTAGGGTTTCGCTGCTCCAAATAAGTGATCGTGTAATTTTCACTATAAGTTGTTTTCTGCGATGTTTCAGAAGTGAAAAAAAGTCACATTCGAGATGAAATTGTGCTAAACCTCGGGTCTGAATTTCAAAGCATGTCTCGCTATATTTTCTGATATATAATCTGAGGAAGTTAGGGTTTTTGCAAGATCCATAATTTTAACTAAAACAGGTCATCGTGGCATGTTCACTATAACGTTTTCACTACAAATTTTCAAAAGCTAAAACAAAAACCCATTTGAGAAGAGATTGGTCTGAACCATGCATCCAAATTTGAGATCTTGTATCACTATATTTTCAGAGATATGGTTTGAGGAAGTTAGGGTTTGTGCAAGCTCCAGAATTTCATCTCAAACCTGTCATCGTGGAATTTTCACTATAATATTTGTTCTACGAAGGTTCTGACTCTACAATTAAAACCCATTTGAACCAAAATCTTGGTGAATCTTGGGTCCGAATTTCAGATCTTTTCTCTCTATATTGTCGGAGATATAATCTGAGACATTTAGGCTTTCAGCAGGCTCTCGAATTACATCCCAAACAGGTGACCTTGGCAAAATCGTCATAACTTTCTCTCTGAGCATAAACTTGAAATTTGGTAAGTCGTTGCAGAAAGAGGATAGACTATAGTTTTCTATGTATTGGTGTCAGGACCTAAGGTTGAAATAGTGACATGTAGCACTTCGTACAACTTCGCTCTACTGAACTAGTTTATAATTGGGTCATCATGGGAGATTTGACATAATGCTACCTTACAAAATCCAATCTTGACCAGATTTTTAGGGTTAGAAAGAGGACTCAAAGGGCTACTACAGGACCAAATTTCAGAACTTGGAGATCTGAAATTACAGAGTTACAATCATTTCAAGATCGAGCTCCTAAAATCAAGAAAAAGCGAGATGAGGAAGTTTGATGGCAAGGATCCGGTAAATTGGATACTACAGATGGAGAAATGTTTTGATTTACATGGCGTACCACTATTACAAAAGGTATGTATTGCATCTAATTATTTAGAATTGGATCATTTTTTATGGTATAAAGGGCTTTGTTCTCGTAAACCACTTGTTACGTGGTCAATTTTCACAAAGGCAATGATAGCACATTATGAGGATACAAAGAGAAACACCTTATTTGATCTATTAATAAATATCAAACAAAAGTGTTCAATGGCAGAGAACATTGAGGACTTTCAAAAATTGAATATAAGGGAAAATTATATTCTAGAGAAGCAGAGGATTGATGTCTCCATAGGGACTTTAAAGGATAACATTCAACATCAGGTTCGTCATTGGGAACCTGATTCTTTGGAGAGGGCCAGAAAAGTGCAAAGCAAAATTATGGCAACAAGGAAGTATAACCCTCACAACTATAAATATGGAAGTATTGTTTCTCCTATCCTTCCACAACCTACAAGGTTGGCACCACAACAATTGGAAGAAAAAGGAGCAAAAGGGCTTTGTTACAATTGTGATTAAAAATACACTAAAGGTCATAAGTGTGCTGAGAAGAAATTAATTTACATAGATTATGAAGAGGAGGAAGAAAAGGATCAAGAAACATCAAAAGAAGAGGATATACACCAGGAACAAACCCCAGAGAAAGACGAAATGAATCTGACCATATCTTGTAAAGCATTGGCAAGAATTACCTCTCCTCAAACTCTCAAGGTAGAAGGACACATCAAGAAGAAAAAGGTTCAATAAGTGAAAGATCACATCGAGAAAAAATAAATGAATCTTACCATATATTGTAATGCACTGATAGGAATTACCACTCCTCAAACTATCAATATAGAAGGAAATATCAAGAATAAAAATGTTCAAGAAGTGAAAGATCACATCGAGCATGAAGAAATGAATCTAACCATATCTTGTAATGCATTTGAAGAAATTACCACTCCTCAAACTCTCAATATAGAAGGACATATCAAGAAGAAAAATATTCAAGCAGTGAAAGATCACATCGAGTATCAACAACAAGTTCTCCAACTTTTAAAGGATAACGCCATTTTGGTGCAGAATCGAATGAAACAACATGCAGATCAACATCACAGTGAAAGATGTTTTGATGTAGACAATTGGGTATTTTTGCAGCTACATCTCAAGCAAGAAATTTACAAGGAAATGTTGGCAATATTACATGCACTGAAGAAATGGTGACCTTACCTAATGGGAAGACACTTCAAGCTAAAAATGGATCATGATAGTCTTAAATACTTTTTAGAACAAAGATTATCTTTAGAAGAACTGTTAGCCCTGCCATATGATGATGATTTTCTAAAGGTTGAAAGTGAGCTTAGTCCTTGGTCATGCTCAAAAGAAGCTCATAACGGTCACTTTCTCATGTCCCTTTGCCCTGCTCATTCTCCCTTCATCAATCCTAAAAAATGATTAATTCCTTTATTGGGTCCAGGTTTAATCGCTATCGCAAGTCGCATCCATGTGATATTGCGATGCGATCTAATCACAATCACATATCGCTATATGTAAAGGCCTAAAAATTACCATAAAACCTTATCTGTATAACCCCACGCGCTCATAAACCCCTCTTTAAATCATAGCCATTGATTTCCGCCCACCGATCCAACGGCCCCTGTCGCGTCCAATATAGTGACTTGCGTGATCGTTTCCCTGTTGCACGATCATCTCCACCGAAGATCCAATGGTAGTCGCTCTCCTCGTGCCCACAAAGTGATGGAACGGTAGTGCACGATCGAGAGTAATTTTTCTCTCTCCTCCACCGCTACGTGTCATGTGCTGAATGGAATCGCGCGCCCTCACCCTTTTACCGCCTAATGCCCAAAGGAGATGCGATCGATACCACTTACCACTTAACCCTCCGTCCCCACCCGATAACTACCACGCACCTTCACAACCTGATAATCGTTGGATCTGTCCGCCTCAGATCCAACGACCCACGTTCATTCCACTCCCGCTTCTTCTGATATCCCCCGCCAAGCCATCTCGGCCGTCTATCCTCCTGATACAATGGACAATCTTGCTTCTTCATTCGACTCATCCACTCACTATGCAGTCCACGTCCCTTGACCATTCCATATGCCCGAAGGACGAAGGTGATTGGCCTTCCACTACCAGTCACAGTTGCTCCCAACAACCACATTTAACAGACAGTATGGCCGAAGAGAAAAAGGAGAAAGCATGAGCATGTAACTGCATTCAGCAGTTATTGAGCTTCATCAACACGAACACTCCAGCTACCTGAGAGGACAACAGAGCACCTATAAAGATCAGATTCATCCACTCAAACAAGAAAATGCACTCAGAGACTCCATCGGGTAGTTAATGCAGTTGATGGTCAATTATGACCCCTCCATACCTAAAATGGCCAAGTGCCTTTGTAATGAAACTCTATATATACCCAAAAACAAGATGTAATCAGGGTTGATGGTTGATATTTTGATGTAAGGTTCAACTTCTGGAGATTGTAACTATTTTGACACTTGCAGCGTCTCGTCTTCATTTTTAGCTAATACAAGCTTCTTTTTCTATTAATTTCTCACTTTTCATTCTTCTTTTGTTCCAAGTTGTGCCTGATATGTTGTATTCTTGAGCTCTTGATGTTTAGCATTAGAGTATTTGTCATCCTATCTCTATGTTAAATTCTTGTGTCATTGAATAAGTTATTTAGGTTTCTCAACACCTAGTGCCAGAGAGCTATCATCATATCTGTGTATGAGGAGATTAGATTTGCAGACTGCTTTACTGGTTTCAATCGGCCATCACATGGTATTTTGCATCTACTGGTGTGGTCAGTATTCTGCATATTCACCCAATATTTAAACTGTGAGTAGTTGGTGGTCTAAAGCCTTGTAGTCTGGGGGTGTTCACGCATGTCTGGAGTGAAACAAAATAGAAGTGGTTATCTGGCTTGGACAAGCATCATTCCTTCCATTCATCCATTCGCAACAATAATTTGAATTTATATGTTACCAGGAATCTCCAAGCTACAACCTAGGAGAGTTTCTTGGAATCCTAACAAGAACAAAAAAATGGGTCACAAATATGTTGGGTTATGACTTTGAAATCATCTACAAAAAAGGGAAGAAAAATGTTGTTGCAGATGCACTCTCAAGAAAGGATGACGATGTGGAAGCATTTTTTGTGCTATTTCTATTATCTAACCAGATTGGATACACGAATCAAGGGATGAATGGAAAAAGGATGAAGAAATGTGGCCACTCATTCAAAAGTTGCAGAACATCCCAGTTCAAACAATATTTCCAGAAATTTACGAGGAAGGAAAAATCATATTGGAACCTGGAGAATTCATAGAAAAAAGAACCTGATAGCTACGAAATTGATCAATTTCAGAGTATCTCACAAAGTGGAAAAACTTACCTGCTAAAGATTCCAGATGGGAGGACAAGAATTTTGTACAGAAGCATCAAGAACTACTAAAGCATTGATGACAACACTTTTTGAAGGAGAGGGGCATGTTAAGTCCTTATATTACTAGTGTAACCCCTTATTGTTATTAGTACAACCCCCTTATTATATTCTTGTGCCCATTTAGTCCCCATTTTGTTATTATTGTGCCCCATATAAGCCCACTATTGTTATTATTGTGCCATTACATTATTATTGTTATGTCAGCTCTAATTATATTATGACCACTTAGACTCATATATAAAAAGGAGGTCTTGTCATTTGTATCATCCAAGAATTGTTCATTTGTGTAATGTAAAGGAGGTTTCCCCCTCAAAGAGGCTTATTTCTAAGGCGTTCATCTATCTTTTCTATCTTTTTGTGAGCTGGTTTCATAACACAATGAAAGGTGCCATCTTGGAAAATCTATCTACCACAACATAAATGGAATCATTCCCTCTTTGGGTTTTAGGTAATCCCAAAACAAAATCCATGCTAACTACATCCCATGGTTGGTTTGGTATTGGAAATGGCTGGTACAATCCTATATTGTGGCTTCTCCCTTTAACATACTGACATATCCTGCACTTCTCAACAAATCCCTTAACATCAATTTGCATTTTTGGCGAATAATAAAAAACATTCACCTGAGCAAAGGTTTTGTCTTGTCCAAAGTGACCAGATAATCCTCCACTATGTTTCTCCTTTATTATGCTTTCCCTCATAGAACATTTGGGAATACACAACTTGTTGCCTTTAAACAATAAACCTCCTTGGATAAGATAATCTATCCACTGACTTCTATTATGAACTATTGGATTTTGTACTGTTGTATAAATATCTTTAAAATCTGCATCATCTTTGTACATTTCAACCATAAAATTTACCCTTCTTAAAGCATCAACGACTTTGTTCAACCTACCACTTGTGTTCTTTATCACAAAAGTAAATCTCTGCAAAAATTCTACCACTTGGCATGTTTCTGGTTCAATTTCTGCTAGTTATTTATGAACTGTAATGCATGATTTTCAGAATACAATATAAACTCCTTTCGCAGCAAATAATGTCTCCATTTTTTAAGGTTTGTACGATAGCATAAAACTCTTTATCGTAAGAAGAATACTTCTTCTTCACTTCATTTAATTTCTCACTGAAGTACGTTATTGGTCTCTATTCCTACTCAAAACTACTCCAATCGCAACTCCACTAGCATCTGTTTCAACATGAAATACTTTTTCAAAATTAGGTAAAGCTAAAATCGGTTTCTCTGTGATTTTCCTCTTCAGAAACTTAAAATTCTTGTCTTCTGCTTCTATCCACTTGAATGGCTAATTAGTCTCCTTGATTGTTTCAAGACTTTGTGCACAAATCTAACTAAAACCTCTTATAAATTTCCTGTAAAAACTTGCAAGACCATGAAAACATCTTACCTCAAATATATTCTTGGGAATAGGTCAATCCCAAATTTCTTGGACTTTCTCTGGATCCATTTTCAACCCTTCTTTAGAAACTACAAATCCCAAGTAAATTAATTATTCTTTCATGAAACTACATTTCTTCAGATTTATTAGTAGTTTCTCTTTCTACAGAGTTCTTAAAACCAATTTAAGATGCTCTAAATGTTCTTCTTTACTTTTACTAAAAACTAGAATATCATCAAGATAAACAATGACAAACTTTCCTGCATATTCCTTCAAGACATCATTCATCAATCTCATGAACTTACTAGGTGCATTAGTGAGTCCAAAAGGCATCACTAACCACTCATACAACCCATTGTTTCTTATAAATGCAGTCTTCCATTCATCTCCTTCTCTGATTCCTATTTGATGATATCCACTTTTCAGATCTATTTTGGTAAAATACTTTGACCCACTCAGACAGTCCATCAAATCATCCATGTGGCAAAGGAAATCTATACTTGATAGTCATCTTGTTTATGGCTCTGGAATCTATACACATACGCCATTCACCTCCTTTCTTTGGATTGAGTACTATTGGTACAACACATGGACTAAGACTCTCTCTGATTAGTCGCTTATCCATCAATTCTTGTACTTGTCTTTCAACTTTTGCATTCCCTTGAGGAGTTAATCTATACGCTGCTTTGTTTGATAAAATTTCTCCTTGTATTAGATCAATATGATGTCTAATACTCCTGATTGGTGGCAATGCATTTGGCAACTCATCCACAATAATATAAGCAAAATCATTTAACAGAGTTTTGATTTCTTCAGGTAAATCATCTAAGTTTGTGAAAGTTAAAATTACTTTAGGTCTCCCAATGACAGAAAAATGCATTTCTTCACCTTTTCCAACCTCTTGCAATAGCTCCTTTCCACTCATCAACATAACACTATTTCCAGGCATTCCTTTGTCAGTGTCATCCTTCAATGGTAGCAGTGTATGTTTATTTCCATCCTTCTCCAGAGGATAAGTATTTTTCCTCCCATCATGAATAGCTTTCCGATCAAACTGCCACGGTCTTCCCAGCAATACATGGCATACATCCATTGGCATTACATCACATAATCTAGCATCCTTATATGTACCAATCTGTATCTCTACCTTGCATTGTTCTATCACAATAATCTATTGTCCTTTCTGCAACCATGACACTTTGTAAGGGGTAGGGTGTACTATCTTCGCTAATCCTATCTTGTCCACCATCTCTGTAGAAACTAGGTTATCAGTGCTTCCACTATCAATTATCACTTTACAACATTTACCTTATGATTTACATGTAGTTCTGAATAAAAACTTCCTTTGCACTGGTTCTTTAGTCCCTTTTTCTGTCTTAAGCAATGCCCTTCTCAACAACAGGTATTCTCCTACTTCAGGGGATTCTTCCTTTTCTATGATTCGAGGTGTTTCTTGCTTTGCCTAAGCCACATTCACATTCCTCTGACTTTTTTTTTTATTATGAGGACATTCCCATGATCCATCTCCCCATTTGCCACATGTGTAGCACTGAATATCTCTTCCTCGGCCTCTTCCTCTAGGTGCAAATCTTCCTCTATTCAAATATCCCCTCTGTGGTGGGCTACTACTTGAACTGTCTGTTTCATGTTGATTTTGCTGACCCCTTTGTCTGGTAGTTCATCTACCTCTTACTAAGGTTCTTCCTCTATTCCTCTAATTTTGTTTTCTCAACATCTTCTCTTCTGCCTTCAAACCTGCTTGATAGGCAACTTCAATGGTCTTCACACTCAACAAGTTGATCTCATCCTGTATGTCATATCTTAAGCCATTGATATATCTGGATACCTTCTCCATGTCATCCTCTGCATGTCCTGCTCTAATACTCAATCTATAAAACTCTTCTGTGTATTCTTTAACAATCATTCCTTTTTGCCTTAAATTTTTAACTATTTGAAAAGATTTAACTGATAATATTTTGGCATAAATTTAGCTTTGATTTTACTCACCATTTTGTCCCATTGCTTGATCTTGGACTTTCCTTTTCTTGTTCTGGATATCTACAGTTCATCCCACCAAATCGCTGCATGACCCTTCAATATGGTAACTGCAAATTTCACCTTCTTTTTGTCATCATCTTCCTTTTCATAGTCAAAATATTTGTCTAATGAATTGATTGAATCCATTATCTCTTCTACGTCAATACTCCCTTCGTACGCAGGAATTTCCACCTTTGGTTTTCCTCCTACTTTCGCCAACATCTTAATAACTCTGGTAGTTTCATTTTCCTCCTCTTCTTCTCTCTCAGAAGATTGTTCTTTAGCATTGTCATCCCCTTCATCAGGTGTTCTCCTTTGAGCAGTCTCTATTGTGTCCATCCTTGTACATAGACTCTGGATCTCTTCCAGTAGAACTGCATTTGCTTTAGGTCTTTCTTGACCTATGCCAGCTCATCTCCTTGGTGGCATGTTTACTACAACCAAACTGTGCTCTGATACCACAAATGATGCAGAAGGTCAATTGTTCTTCTATTTATCAACAATCGGCCCCATGTTACCTTTTCCCTTTATGTTCGGGTGCTTCCGCTGTGCCACTCCAATTCCCTTTTACAAGCCCAACAACTGATATTCACTGATCAATAGAGCCACTTGGAGGTACTGTACCATCCATCACAACACATTTGATCTGACGGTCCACAACATATCGCAATCACAAATCATAGTTGGCAAGTGTTTAGGGCTCTTTACATCCACATGAAACGTTGCGATGCGATTTAATCAACGATCACATCGCGCATCGCACATCGCACTTTCCCAATGCCCGAGGTCCATTCAATTATAAATGAAATATTTATGATGTGATGGATCGGTGATCGCATATTGCATGGTATTAAGGCCTGTTATTGGGAAATCTAGTGTCCACTCGGAGTAGCTAGTCCCACTAAGACGGGTAGCTATCTTAGAAACAAACAAACTAAGGTTATCCTTGTTTTGCTTTATGAGAAGTAGATAGGAGAGAAGTAGAGTACCAACCTCAATCTTGCACTCGGTTCCTTGCTTGTTTCCTCTCCATTCTGATAGATCTTTGCCGCTTCCTTCCTTGCTTTAGAGAGCACCCGTAGAGTCAAAGTAGCATAACACTATCGAAGTACAAAGATCTACAATCATAAACAATATAGGACCAGATATATATTGACCACACAAATGCATATAACATCAAACATACAAGAATGTGGAGGAAAACTTGAATAGCTTTATTAATAGAAAAAATAGCAAAGAGGATTACAACCCATTGATCTGACCCGGCGTCATCCTCCTAGCATGAAAGCCATTCTTCACCTCATGAAAAGCTTAGATCACCCAACACTATGATGTTTCACCAAGAAACCAACATCAAACAAATAAGATTCCAGCCTCTGGATCTCTGTGATGAGGGATCCATATATAGATGTTTGCAGGGGGGTGAGTCAGCTACTGGGTTTTTGATTAGTGTTCTCTCTATGATATTTCTTGGTTCCACTTAGAGATTCATGATCTCCTACTCATCCCTGGGCGAATTCAGAGAGGCAAGTGTCATAGGAGAAGTTTTTGGAAGATTCCATGATCATCCACCTCGCAAACTGTCTCTGCCATTTGTCCACTCTCGCTCATCGCACCCTACAGAAGGGTTATCCAGTATGCATCACACATTTTACACTCAGCAGGTGAGATGCATCGCACCCCTAGCACTGAGCAGTCTATATGGTCCAGTTTTAACCAATTCTGAGCAGTCTTCCATGGAGAACTTCTGGGAGATGATGTAATCAGCTGACCTTGCTCCTTTAGGGTGTGAAGTAACACTTTTAGGGACTTAGAAGCCCTTGTTTTATGGACATATATGATTGGGGTTGCAGTGCCCAAAAATGTTTATAACAGTTGCCCCCTAAAGCATGAGGTCGTTAATCTTTTGATGTCGGGTGAAATGCTTTATCATGAGGATCCAAAGTTTTTTCGAACTAGAAGGCGACCTGTAATAAGATACAATACAATACATTATCTTCATAATTTTTCATGATCTAGCTGAGGCGGACATTCCCATGCTCATCTTTATAAATTCATTTTAATTTACATAGGACAGACAACCATCTGTGTAGCAGATTGATGATTCGGATAGAGCCATCATCCTTTGATTCGGATGATCATCTGTTCGGCAATGATGTACATTTGATGTCTTTATCATAGAAAATTTTAGGGGCGAATGTTCGCCCTTTGGCGAAATTAAGGGGTTTTAAATTTTTAGTGGGCGAATATTTTGTATCATAGTACATTTTTACAAATCACCTCAAATAGCCCACCTTTTATTAAGGGAGAGGGTAAAAAAGGTAAATTTAGCCCTTGAAATTAGGAGTTAGAACCTTCCATTCGCCCATTTTCAAGAATAGGTTTTATTTAAGTGAATCCATTCGCCCATTTTCAAGAATAGGTTTTATTTAAGTGAATCCTATGGGCCAATACCATATTTATAAAAGAGGTATGGTGAATTAATACAAATATAAATAAATGAAAAGTATGGTAAATAAATAAAACATTTTTTATATTTACTCCATAAGTCACCTTATATACATGCAAGGGTGTAAACAAATAAAAATATAAGTAAAGTGGAGATATGGTAAATAAATAAAATGTCCTTTTATACTTACTCAAAAGGTATGGTAAATCAATAAAAATATAAATAAACTAGACGTATGGTAAATAAATAAAACTTCTTTTTATATTTAGTCCATAACCCTCGTTCTATTTATGTAGGCTCAAGAAAGAGGTTTTATTTAAGTTAATCCTATGGGCCAAATACCATATTTGTAAAAGAGGTATGGTAAATTAATAAAAATACAAATAAATGAGAGGTATAGTAAACAAATAAACATTTTTTTATATTTACTCCATAAGTCACCTTATATTTACGAACACTCAAAAATGCGTTATATTTAGGTAAAACCTATGGGCAAAATAATATGGGACAAATACCATGGACTAGATTGTTAGTAATACCATGCAAAAAAACATTATTAACCCTAATATTAGTATTAATAAAAATAAAAATGGCACATGGTATTCACCAAAATGGCACATGGTATTGACCCATGGTATTCACCTAGAATGTGGCCTATTTAAATGGGGAATTAAACTAGCATAGAGGTATCAAATATCGTGATATGCAAACTAGCATATAGTGAAAAAATATTTGATCCCTCTCAGGGCTGGATCAAGAGTAAAAATGGATGTTCTAACTTAATGTATGTTAAACATTTTAGCTCGGTTAAAATAAAAATCAACTATTAATTTTATTAATTTTTATAAATTACTAATAGTAATTTTTAAGCTCTAGGTTTATGATAACCCATGGTAATACCAAGCTCTTACAATATTTTATAATTGAGTGAAATATTCGCCATGATTGGTGAGAGATTCGCCAAAAAATTATATATGCATATTATATTATTGATAAAATCGCCTTCCATTTTTCCTATATACCATGAAGATTCGCCCATTTATTATACTTATAAATTTAGGGTTGTTCTTAAAATTTTCCCTAGTCTTTATTTCCCTAAATATATCACAGTCCGAATGGACGAAACTAGATCCGGGGTCTTCAAACTCATTCAATCTTCGTCCGAAGTACAAGTTGATCCATGTGAAAAATGTTCTGGAGTCGAACATGGAAAGACATCACCTGATTACTAGCCAATGATGTAAGCTGTTAACAGGCGCGAGAGGAATCACCGATAATGATGATGACCCTCAAGGTACACCAGTACAATTCACATGGCATGAAAATGGGACTTGGCGTTGAATGCCACGTAAAATCTTTCGGTCGAAGTTCATTGATGTAAACCTGTCGCCAGAAGTGAGAAACTTGCCATTGAGGCATGCAAGCTTCAATGTACTAAAAGGGTTGTCCCTAAGTCGACTTCTTGGATAATAAGCTGATGTCGACAAGAAGTGACCCGTCATAGGAGGGCCTTAAGGAATCCCACATCTACGACACGGAACAGAGCAAATGATTTTTTGGAGGTGAAAACGATCTAATGATACCAGGTTCAGGGTGGCAGTCATGAAAGAATGGAGCGTGAATGTATTGCAGCGGATGAGACACAGGTGAATTCTCTGAGCAACTTCTCTTGAACATAACGGTGACACTAAAACAGATTTGTAGCATTAACCCCAAAGATGGATGGTGCAATGGACCAATAGCAATATGACTGGTGAACGGAATAACCCAACCCAACTCAGACATGGAGTGAAAGTGCCATGTTCAAGAGCGACTTGCTACCAATAAAGTTTCTTCAAGTTTTCTTCCCAATTTTTCCCTAGTCATTGCTGACCAGTACCTCTTTATTTTTATCAAGCTTGAGGAGGATAACATATGCTTGTTCTATAATTTGTCCTTTGGGTGAACCCGTCGCTATGTTTTAATGAGCCTAGCGACAGTGAAACTCGTTCTTGCCTATATGGACAAGTTTGTCGCTATTGATTTTAATGAGTTTAATGAAAATGATAACTCAGTCCTTTTTCAATTTTAGAGAGTCTGAAAAGGGACAGAAAGGAAACTCCACTAATCCTTTTTCATCATATAATCCCTTAAGTCCAAAAAAGTATAAAATAATATGAAAGGGATGAATTTTCGATAGTTTTAACGAGCCGAACAAGACAAGCACTCGATATTTTTGTGTAATAATCCCGCAGGTCCAAAAAGATTAAAATCTAGAGGAGGGATAGCACTTCCGATGACTTTAATGAGCCGAAGAGGCAAATTGCTCGGCAATCTTTTCATATTTTACGAGTCAGATGAAAAGAGCTTAAAGGAGACTCATTTTTTGAGGAATGAGTGATAATTTCGGGTAGCAGCTAATTCCAGGTAAGGTTTGGAATTTTCTATTCATGGCAGTGTCACAAGGATGGCTAACAAGATCACTCGTCGTAGATGTTCCTCAAAAAGGGTAAACAATCAAATGGAGGCATATGATCAGCTAAACAAAGTGGAGGTGATGATGAGAACACGACCAAGGCTCAAAAGCTGATGATAATTCATTCACAATGGTTATTTACCGGAAATTGGTTCATTTTTTAATGAGCTTAAACTATAGGGAAAGCATTTTCTCATTGCTTAGGTTTAATTTTTAACGAGCTTGAACTTCACATAAAAACTGCTCGTGATAATGGTCATTGATTCTTTGATTCACCGTTAACACTTTGTTCCTTCAACGGTCGTACTACCTGTTCAATTACTTCATCAAACCGATTAGAAATGAAAAATACATGCTTGAAAAAAGAGTTAAAACACTAATACCTTACTCGAATTATGTGAAAAGTAATTTAAAAGTGGTTTTTACCCCTCATTTTACCATTTCATTTGAAATTTGGCTTCTTGGAGCTTTGGAGGTGCCTTCCCCCCTTGATTTTCACTAGCTGATTCCGAGAGATTCTGTGGACGATTCTCGGCACCGTCTGGACCAGGTAAGAGCTAAACCTAAGCTCTTTAATTGCATTCCTTTCTTTTTGAATTATGAGCATGTTTCCCTATTTTTCTGAGCCCCTAGGGTTTGAGAAATTTTCCCTGGCTCCATCGAACCCTTCCTATATCAAAAGGTGCGATGCATACTGGCCTGGCCATTGGCCAGTCAATATGCATCTCACCCCGTACACTGCTAGGGTGCGATGGGTGCAAGGAGGGAAACTTTTGCACTGTTTTCTCATGGAATTTTTTCCTTTTTTTTTCCAAATCAGGACCCTGACTCTTCTCTTTTTTATTTTGCATAGATTCATCGGAGAAAAATGGTTGTTACATGGCAAGAACGTGAGCATGAAGAAGAGGACATGGTTGCTTTACATGATTCGGGTATGGTAACTGCACTGTGGAACTGTGGTCTGTTCAAGTTTTTCTGCATCTCTAGCATGAGGCAACAAATAAACTTGTTGCAATATTTCCTCGATGCATTGGATCCCACCAACCAGGTGTTCCATATCAGAGGCAAATCCATCCCCTTGACTGTCGTGGACATCTATTTTTTGACCGGTTTATCGAGGCATGGTGCCCCTCTCGCATTATCAAGTTCTTCCCGTGGGGGCGAATCCGTGAGAGATTACATTTGTTGATACTACAGAGAGGGATCTCAGCTGAGTAGGGATGGCAAGATCAACATCCGATATGTCACTAACTGGTCCTTGAGTACCATTCTGTTCACTTTTTCTAGACTAGCTGGTAGTGTGGCTCTTCACGTGGCTAACAAGTCCTATATTCAGTACACCCTGGAATGCCTCGAACCAAAGGTGTTCAACTGGTGTAATGCAATACTCCCTGTGATGAAAGAACAACTGACCAAGGTAAAAAGCGGAAGATCCAAGAATTTTGTCTATGGTTCTATTTTGACCACTTTCGCAATGGAAAAGATCCCACTGATGCAGCCGCAGTACATTTCACTTCGTTTACCTCCACTGACTGAGTCACGGATGTAGAGATGGGTTGAAATCATGGCCTGACATGCTAGTCATTCCTAGGTTTCTTTCTCTGATACCCTCTTCGAGTGGTTCAACAGTCAGGAGATGGTTTATGCCGAGTGTCCATATTCTAGTATGGATTTCCGAGGTGACCCGGATTTGGTGTTGCCAGCTGGTGAGCAATGGGGTGCTATAGGTAAATTCTTTGACCATATCCCTATTTATTGTTTTCATAATGTTCTTATGCTTTCTTTGATCAAGACTAATCAAAACTCATGTGCTCATGCAGGCATTGGACCAGTGCGACCAGCAGTACACTTGAGAGCTCCAGCTGCTGCTCCGGCAGGAGAGGCTATGGAGAGGGCTATCCTTTGTGACCTTGATGTGGCTGAGACTCTTTCAACATTGCAGTATTAGGTCGAGGGTCTCACTCTTGGTATTCCGGACATGAGGACCGACGAGCTACCTCTGAGGTTGCAGCGACATACCACTGGTGTGCCGAGTCGATGGACTAGGCTTATATGCATGATTACATAGGTGGGTGACTTGTTATCACCAGCATCATTATACTAGGGTGCCCCCTGACATTTTGAGTTTTGGGTTATTTGAACGATTTTTTCTTGATCGCAGAACATTATGTATGAACCATAAACAGTTATATATATATATATATATATATATATATATATATATATTATTTTCGGAGCTTTATTTCGGTTAAGTTACATGATCCTGATGCAAATATTGATGAAATTCTTCTTCTTATAAATGTTGCAAATGTCTATCTAACACATAATTCACCAATGAGTCGGTTAATGTGTTTACGTTTCTAGAAATATGCTGATATTGAATAGAGTTGCACTACCTTTCCAAAATCTTGACCCTTAGGAACATGCGATAGATAGCTGGATTTCGTACGGAGTAGATACCAGTGAGTTGTAGAATGACGAGTTGTGAGGCTAACCTAACGACAAGTTGGCGTATGCCATGTGTAATGGCATCATAGAGGAGTTCTTTCAACGTGTTGTATTCAGCGATGTTGTTCATTGACCAACCAATACATACCCCTTTGAAACTCACTAACTCGCCGCTTGGATCAAAGATGGCCCAGGCCGCAAAAGATAGGTTCCGTGAACTACGACTCACTTCGTCGGCATATCCAACAAATTATTCCAATAGGTTCGACATCTGCAACAAATGCAAAAGTGGATTACCTAACCAAAACAATTACCCTTAGCGAAAACAAAAATGTAACAAAAGCACAGGGGTTACTATACTGAGTTAAGCATAGTAACGCTTAAGGTACAACCCATTGCGGGGTTGCGCCAGTGGAATCCCATCATAATCCACTAACTCGTAGGCTCCTTTTGCTAGCACACACTTAACAATATAGGGGTGCATCCATAAAGACTTGAACTTACCTGCTCCTAACTTATCGGACTCTTGGTCGTAAAGTAAGACCAGATCACCTTCTGAGAAAACATAGGGTTTGACATTCTTGTTGAACTGCGCCTTGACTCGTTTCTTATGGGCTTCATTAGCCAAATCGGCATCACGACAGGTTTCATCCAATTGGATTAGTTCCAAGAAACGAGCCTCCTCTTCTGAAGTTCTGGGGAGAAGGTCGATCGCGAGCTTGAGGGATGAGATTTCGCACTGAACTGGTAAGATCGCTTCCAGGCCATACACCAGTTGAAAGGGTGTAAATCCCGTCACATTCCTCACCGACATCTAGTATGCCCATAAGGTTGAGTACAGGATCAGGTGCCAACTCTGTTTATGGACTCCAATCATCCTTTGCAGCATGTGCTTCAGGACCTTGTTGATTGCCTCAACTTGTCCATTAGCTTGCGGATAATACAGAGTAGAGTTGTCGTGGGACAGTCCTAATTTGGTAGCCAACTCAACCATCATGTGATTGCAAAAATTAGATCGATGATCTATGACTATGGCCTATGGAACGCTGAATTTGGAGACTACATGATTGAAAAAGAAGAGGGCAATCGTCTCACTGTTGTTGTTTAATGTAGGCATTGCCTTGGCCCATTTGGTAGAATAGTCTACTGCGACTATGATATACCCGTGGCCCCCGGCCGAGGTGGGGTTACATGTCATGAAATCTATGCCCCATTTGGTGAATGGCCCAACAGCAACTACTGATTGTAGAGGTGTGGGTGGTAGTATGGTTTTGCGATCGAAGATTTGACAGGCATGGCAACTTCTGACTGAGGTTATGCAATCTTTGAACATTGTTGGCCAAAAGTATCCTGCTTGTAAAATCTTTTGAGCCGTACCGTAACCAAATTGATGCCCCCCACATGCGCCTAAATGACAATCATTCAGGACTTTCTCGGCATCCTCATGGGTGAGGCACCTCCGCAGAACTGTATCGATACCACGACGATAAAGCGTATCACCGACGATCATGTAGTCTTTTGCTTGGTATCGAATGCGTCGTTGTTTCGAGCGAGAGATATTATACCTATATGTTTAGGTTTGGAGATAGATTATTATATCTCCATACCACAGATTGCTTGAAGATATCAGAAACAAACATTCGTCCACGATCGCTTCCTCTGATGTGGCATCGTTGGACGACGATGGGAGATCACATAGAAACTCCGCGAAAACCAAGGCTTTCTTCGATTTGGATTTTATGAATTCCAGATCAACCTCTTGTAAAATTTCTATCCATTTTGAATATTTGGCCCCCAACAACTGTCGCGACAATATATAAGTCATAGGGTTGCAATCTGACAAAATGGTAGTTTTTCGAAAGAGGAAATAGTGTCAAAATCTTTGTATCACTTGAACAGCTATGAGAGCTAGCTTTTCAACGTAGGAGTAATTGATTTCTGTATCATTTAATTTTGTACTCAAATAATATATAGGATGTTCAATTCCATTGTCTTCTTGAACTAAAACCATTGCGATGGTCATATCCGCTACAACCAGATATAAGTTAAAGTCTTTTTTATAATCGGGAGCATACATTAATGATGCTTTTATTAGGGATTCCTTTAAAGCATCAAAGGAAGCTTGCAGGACCTGATCCCAGATGAAGGGTACTTCTTTTTTCAACAGACGAGTATAACCTTTAGCAAGTTCGGCATAATTTGGAATGAACCTCCTCAGAAAGTTTGCCTTCCCTTGGAGTTTCTGAATCTGAAGCAAATTTGAAGGTGGAGGTAAATCAATGATTGCCTGAACCTTACATGGGTCGAGACGAATCTCGTCCTTTGAGAGCACAAAGCCAAGTAAATGATGAGAACTGACACAAAACACACATTTATGTGGATTGAGTCTAATCTTTTAGTGTCGGCAATGTAGAAATATCACTCTCAAATGCTGCGGATGATCGGTCTTCTTTCGCGAATGAGCCGGAAGATCGTCGAGATATGGTTGAACGATGTTCTTGATGTCATGGAAGGCATAATTCATTTTCCTCTGAAATGTTTCCCCTGCATTCTTTAAACCAAATGGTAGCTTGCGGTATGCGAATGTGCCCCACGGACAAATAAATGCAGTTTTTGACTGGTCCTGTGGGTGGATATTAATTTGATTATACCTGGAAAATCCGTCCATAAATGAAAAGATTTCACATCTGGCACATTCATAAATTATCTGGTCAATGAAGGGTGTAGGGTATTTGTCTTTCGGACAAGCTTGATTTACATCCCTATAATCGACGCACACTCTAATCTTTCCTTATTTTTTCATTACAGGAACAATATTCGATACCCAATCGGTTAGAGGAATCAGGTAAATAAAACTAGCATGGAGGATTTTTTCAACTTCCGCCTTGATGGCAGCGGCTTTCTTGGGGTGCACCTGCCAGAGCTGTTGTCATACTAGTTTGACATCTGGATACATCTTGATTTCGTGTTCAACTATTCTCGAGTCAATGCTTGCCATTTTATCATATCACCAAGCAAAGACATCTCTGAACTCGCGAAATAGAGCGTAATATATTTCAAGTTCTAAAGATGAACAAGATTTGCCGACATGAATATTCTCTACAACATCTGTTTTGGTCGAGATATTTATGGTGAGAGTCTCTTTAATATTGGACAAGTTTCACTTGGAATCCACCATATTTACAGTATTTGATAGAAAATCAAAAACTGAGGGATGATGAAGGTCACTGGAACTATCTTCCTTACAATCCGGAAGATGGGAACGATGGTGGTAATCTTCCCATGGTGCCCCGTCAATCATCATTGACTGAACAATTCCTTCGTCTGTAGAATGTACTTGCGACCAAGGATCTGAAGGGGTGCCATATTCCTTAGACCCATCTATCCAAACACTTGATGAGCATTTATTTGGGTTTGCCTCCCATGCCGAAAACATTGATTTCTACAATATTTCTATTGGGCTTGGAGGCAATAATTGCGGATGATCCATGCTAATATCGTTTTCGGACATCTTTTGAATAGAAGATATCATATTACAGGTTCCCACCGTTGCCACTTTCGCCAGATTGATTGGAGGTGGTAGGGCAAAAGTCCCCATTAATATAGGGTAATTTAGTAGGCCTACTCCGATATTTTGAAGCGAATGAGGGCTTCCGTGGATCATCGGAATGCTTCTCGTAACTTGTGAAGTGTTGGGGAGAAATGTTTGCTGGTCGACAATTGTAATTCCTCCTTGGAAAGGAAATGCAATCTTCCTAATGTAGGTCGACATAATGGAAGCCATAGCATATATCCAGGGCCTTCCCAGTAGGATGTTGTAATCGAGGTTTCCGTCGATAACTTCAACATCAATTTCTATTAATTTTCCCCCCAGTTCGACTTGCAAGTTACTTAAAATCTCGTATGGGGTGTATGTTCATCCATCAAATGCTTTTATTGTCGTCGAAGATCGTGACAAGGGTGGAGATCCTAAAATTTTCCAACAACTCATCGACATAATACATGTAGATGCGCCCTCATCAATAATTGTTCGATGAACAGTTTTGTTGAGGGCTTTCACTTGAATAAGGAAAGTTAGTTGAGATGGTAACTGAGGGTCATATCCTTTGTGATTAAAGGCCACGAGATTGGAATCCATTGGGTCAATCCCAACTATTGTTGATATTAAAGCTTGCTTTTGGGAGGGATAATTTTGCAGTACCTCAAGTGTCGACATAGCGGATAGCGATTGGGCCAGATCCCCCACTATATTATAATGTTGTGCTGCTCTGGCACGAGGATTAAATGTTGGATTTTGTACTACTCCCTTTGGCGGCTTTATCATTAGCTCACGAATGATGGGTGGCACAACTTCGATCAAATTTGTTGTCGAACTACTAGGTTGATCATTAGCCTTGTTGTCCCACAACTGTGGATTGCCATAATCTTTATTCCTTGTCGATATCAAAGCATAATTTTGCTACATCAAAACAGACAACATTTACAGTTGGGATGGGGAAGCATTTTCACTAGCAACCAGATTTGTTCCTGGATTCGGAAACAGATCAGTCAATACAGCCGAGGTTTTTAAATTCTTAAATAATTTTCTAAGCTGGTCTTTATGTGGACAATCTCTCGTCCAATGATCCTCATCACATATGAAGCATGGATGACTTGGTTTTATATCTCCAGAAGGGTTTGCAGAAGATTTTTCAATAGACAACTCCTCCTATTTCTTCTTCTTCCCTTCCTTTTTCTTCTTGCCCCCCTGGTTTCTTTGGTTCTATGCTTTTGTCAATCGACACGGCATTTACCTCTGAGCTGAGAAGTTTCTCATTTGCATTTTGACTTGAAACCGTACGAGCCTTCTTTGATGTAGCTTTTACGGTTTTCCTGCTAGTCATACCTATCACGCCATTATTGGCATGAGAGTCCTTGTTTGATTTAGGAGGGGGAGGAACAAAGAATTCCAGTCCAGGAGCATTAGGGATTTTATCGTAGAGCATGCCAGACTGAGTAGAGATCAAGTCTAGATATTGCGCACGAGAAATGACTTGCTCTTCAGTGATGACTCCTCCCTTTGCCAGATCTTCCGTAATAGAAGGTAATAATGACTTAATAAACCATTCAGCTAGCATCTGATCAAGAACATATGGTTTTACCATTCTACAACGATGTCACCACTCATGAATATGATCTGATATGTGAGTAGTCGTCATTTGTTTGAAACTGGTAAGAAGCTCTGTTCCCATTTTGTACCTTATGGGTAACTAAAAATGGGTTAAAAAGGTTGTGGCTAGGGTGCTGAAGTTATCAAATGAAGCTCTAGGCAATTCGATATACCATTTTGCTGATGGACCAGTTAACGTTCTCTGAAAAAGGCGAAGCCTGATCGAATCATCATTGAGAGTGTTGGACGAACACCACAGATGAAAGGTCATTACATGATTCAACGGGTCTTCACCCAGCTTTCCATTAAATTTAGGAATATCTGACGGAAGTTTATGCGGAATCACGAGCCACCAAGGGGCGTAAGCAATTGGATCGTTCGTTAGCCGATTTAGATCTGGTAACTCTAAAGTCTCCACAAAGGGCAACTGTTGATTCAGGTTTGGCGAAGCATACCCAGGATAAGATGGGATTGCCTGAGCAGTTGGTCTTTGCATACCAGCATAATGCATTTGATGCTGGTAACTTTGGTAAGGTTGATGGGCATAACCATTGTGATATGATTGATGTTGACCGTTTTGAATATACGGCTGCCCATTACTTGCAAAGATTTGTTGCTCATATCCTTGGTAAGCTTGTTGGAATTACGGTTATTGATATTGTACCAGCCATGGTTGTGAAGCCATGTGATGTTGTCCAATACTAATTGTTTGACCAATATGAGGGGTAATGGTACCCGTTTGAGCTTGGGTCATTCTAGTTAAGGAACCACTAGTCAGTGATTGTGGTTACGTTGCAGCGACAAGAGGCTGTTGTATTATGACCTGAGAAACTTGAGGTTGAGATACAAACAGAAATTCTTGTACTTGCAACACAATCACAATAGCCGGCGTAGTGGGGATATTTGACACAGGTAGACTTTGTTGCATTGAGCATACAACTCTTGGTTGTTGAGGCAGTATTAGCACCCAACTACTAGATGTAATTCCAGCATGACCTGAATTTTGTTGTGAACTCTCGTATATTTGTCCTCCTGGAGGAGACAATGAAAGGGTATATTTCCCCCCATATGGTATTAATCCAGAGCTCAAAGGAATGATTTTCCTTTGAGGAACTGACTGCCCAAACTGACACTGCGAAGGATCAATTTGTTGAGACTCAACATAAGAGATTCCTGATATTATTCTAGACGAACAAATGGGAACAGACCATACTATTGAAACAGCCCCTGGATTGATTCCATCCAACAATTGAGAGCTATTTGGGACAAATGGTACGCCGGTGAACATTGTTGGAGTAACAGCAGGAAGTTCTGCCGCTGCTGTGTTAGATGACACAGTCCTAGATGTTGACGGTTGTTCAGACATATCTAGTCTATCCAAAAGATTTCCTAGCGATTCTACATGAACTTCTGATGATGGGAGACCAATTTCTGACAAAGAAGGATATAGGGTGATCCCCACTCCAAAATGCGATGGAGTACTAGATGGAGGATCCACCACAATCTCTTCTATAGCAATCAATCCAGGTGGAAGAGGTAGACCATCAGGTGCATAAAATATTTCCGGTGCCGAAGAAGGTATAGATTCTGCAACGACAAATGTTTGGGGAATAACACCTTCCGAATCAGCTATAGATGGAGCCAGTTCAGGAATAGAAGTGTTTACCATCACACTAGGATCAGTTCTACTATCCTCTTGTGGCTGCGGAACTTCTTCTGTAGAGGCAAGGATACCAGAAATGTTTGGAGTAACCCGAGTCTCTGAGGACATGGGAACACTTGCTCCAACCAAACCAGGGGACTTTGATATGGTTAAACAAGTTCGCTTTGTCCGGAATAGTTTTGTTTCTAGAGACAAAGACAGTTGACTCGTAAGTCTCCGCGAACTACGGGGTTTTGATTGACTTTCCTCCATGATTGCGGATTACTCGATCAACTAAAAATAAAGGGGAAAATGATTCCGAATCAAATGAATTTTTGATGCTTTGACACAACTTACTTTTTCAATTTTTAAGAGTCGAAAAAAAGCAAAAGATGACTCTAGCCGCCTTCGATTTTTAATGAGCTTGAAGTAACAAGTGCTCAGATGAAACTTTTCCTTTAAGGAGTCTAAAAAGGAATGAAAGAGACTACTCTGGAAAACTAGACAGAGGGATTACCAAACCAATCACAAAACTGCAGAATACTTTTTACGGTATGGTAGTCAATCTTCCCGAATGCTGTGTTCAGTGCATTGCGACTGATAGGGCGGCAGACACGGCTTCCTAAGGATAAAGGATGTAGCATATTGTGGTCTCCCAATATATACTCGATGGTACGTGGGAACACAAGTCCGTACTGGCACTTGTCATCTCAAAGAGGAGGAATCACCCAACCAACAATGAAGGCGATAGTTACCAGGCTTTACGACGTCGGAATACATCTCTAGCCTAGACTTCTAAATGTTGTGCGTTAGGCTCCAAAGCGTTTTTATGTTCATTGAATTTATTTTACAGTTGATCTTTCTTAAGAAATTTTCCTTTCAAGTTCACCACGTGATTTAGATATATAATTCCTAAAATGCAATCTACGATGATAAACAATCGTTTAATCTTCTTTTTGCAATGAAAATCCTAGCTACTAAAGAAAGAGAGATGATGTTCTTTCAACACAGAGGAAAGAGCACACACTATATGCACTGTCCTAAATCAAACCAACAAGAAGCCTAAATGCAAATGCACATGCATGTATTTGTTTTCAACTTTCTTAATATGTGAATGACATAAAGAATGCTGAGTACAAATCTGAATTATCTTTTCAAAGCGACAGTACTAACAGATTTCTCTTCAAAACGAAAGGAAGACAATGAAGACACTTTGCGATTTTGAATTGAAAACTGCTTTCAACACTTGAGAAACCACTAATTCAAATCAAATACAAGAGTAACAGTATAATTGACTATCAAGAACAATAGGATTCTCTTCTTTGACTGAAAACGACACTTGCGACACTTCTAATTCACGAGACAACAGTTCGATTACACTACTTCTTTGTAAAAGAGAACTGTAAATGGCGCACAATACATAAAAACATTCACAATCCTTTGTATGATGGAGGTGGAATAATGGAAGGGAAGAGAGTTTCCTCAGTGGTATACTGATCACAGACAGCAAAACTCCTAAATAGAGCTGAAGAGAGTGAAGAAAAACCAAAACCTGGAGGCAAAATCAGCCTTTTCTGATCATTGCACCTGTAACACAAGGAAATAAGGATGCATCCCACCTACTGCACACAGGAGGTGCGATGCATCCAGATTTCCTTGAAGAGAGGGTGCAATGATACTAGGAAGAGACTTTACTTGGTCTTTGGTCATAGTTTGCAGCTCAGTTCAGGGATTTAAGCTGAGCAAACAATAGTCAGTAAATAGAAATCACAGGGACTAATCTAATGAGGTTACTAGAGCCACCACTAGGGAAATTAGGATGTTTTCAAATTGATTTTTTAGTTTATAAACAAAACCTGGAGATAGACTGAAGCAGCATTGATCTACTTTGCACTCACGTAGAAAATGCAGTTAGAAGGCTAGTTGGCTTGACTTCAGGCTCCATCTGTAGTTTATAAATCAAACAAATATAGACAAGCAAACAAGATTTTGTGAATTTTTTTATGTATTGTGTGCCATTTACATTTCTATTTCACAAAGAAGTAGCGTAATCAAACTGTCGTCTCTTGAATTGGAAGTGTCACAAGTGTCGTTTTCACTCAATGAAGAGAATCCTATTGTTCTTGATAGTCGATTATACTGTTACTCTTGTATTTTATTTGAATTAGTGGTTTCTCAAGTGTCGAAAGCAGTTTTCAATTCAAAATTGCAAAGTGTCGTCATTGTCTTCCTTTCGTTTTGAAGAGAAATCTGTTAGTACTGTCGCTTTGAAAAGATAATTCAGATTTGTACTCAACATTCTTTATGTCATTCACACATTAAGAAAGCAGAAAACAAATACATGCATGTGCATTTGCATTTAGACTGCTTGTTGGTTTGATTTAGGACAATGCATCTAGTGTGTGCTCTCTGCTCTATGTTGAAAGAATATCATCTCTCTTTCTTTAATAGCTAGGATTTTCATTGCAAAAAGAAGATTAAACGATTGTTTATCATCTTAGGTTACATTTCAGGAATTATATATATACATCATGCGGTGAACCTAAAACGAAAATTTCTTAAGAAATATCAACTGTAAACTAAATTCAATGAACATAAAAACGCTTTGGAACCTAATGCACAACATTTAGAAGTCTAGGCTAGAGACTTATTCCGACGTCGTAAAGCCTGGTAACTATCGCTTTCATTGTTGGTTCGGTGATTCCTCCTCTTTGAGACAAAAAGTGCCAATACGGACTTGTGCTCCCATGTACCGTCGAGCATATATTGGGAGACCACAATAGGCTACATCCTTTATCCTTAGGAAGTCGTGTTTGCCGCCCTATCGGTCGCAATGCACTGAACATAGCATTTGGGAAGATTGACTGTCGTACTGTAAAAAGTATTCTACAGTTTTGCGATTGGTTTGGTAATCCCCCTATCTAGATTTCTAGAGTAGTCTCTTTCATTCCTTTTCATACTCCTTAAAGGAAAAGGTCCATATGAGCACTTGTCACTTCGGGCTCATTAAAAATCGAAGGCGACTAGAGTCATCTTTTGCTTTTTCTCAACTCAAAAGAAAGTTGTGTCAAAGCATCTAAAATTTATTTTAATCGGAATAACATCACTGTTCCCTCGTTGGTCTTAGGTTGAGAAAAATGGAGTCCACCAACCAAGGATTTCCCCTTGGAGGAAATCCTAGTCCTTTCTCCTCTTGGGGAGATGTTGGTGCACCTCATATGGCCACATTGGCCCTTCCAGGATTGACAATCAGCCTGCCAATATGGCTCTTCTCGACCTCCGTCATTCAAACCACCGTGATTCCTAAGAAATCAAATCAGCAACTAGATGATACTAGAGTTACCCCCCAACCTTCTACTTCATCTGTTTATCCCTTTGCCATTTTGTTATCGGGAAATCTAGTGTCCACTCAGAGCTGCTAGTCCCACTAAGATGAGTAGCTATCTTAGAAACAAAAAAACTAAAGTTATCCTTTTTTTCCTTTATGAGAAGTAGATAGGAGAGAAACAGAGTACCAACCTCAGTCTTGCACTTGGATCCTTGCTTGGTTCTTCTCCCTTCTGACAGATCTTTGCCACTTCCTTCCTTGCTTCAGAGAGCACCTGTAGAGGCAAAGCAGCATAGCACTATCGAAGTACAGAGATCTACGATCATAAACAATATAGTGCTAGATATATATTGACCACACGAATGCATATAACATCAAACATACAAGAATGTGGAGGAAAACTCGAATAGCTTTATTAATAGAAAGAATAGAAAAGAGGATTACAACCCACTGATCTGACCCAGTGTCATACTCCTAGCACGAAATCCCTTCTTCACCTCATGAAAAGTTTAGATCACCCAACATTATGATGTTTTACCAAGAAACCAACAACATTTCCTTACAAAATACAATATTCGAGCCTCCTGATCTCTGTGATGAGGGATCCATATATAAATGTTTGCAGGGGGGTGAGTCAGCTGCTGGGTTTTTTATTAGTGTCCTCTCTGATAGTTCTTGGTTCCACTTGGAGATTCATGATCTCTTACTCATCCCTGGGCGAAGTCAGAGAGGCAAGTGTCATAGGAGAATTTTTTGGAAGATTCCATGATCATCCACCTTGCAAACTGTCTCTGCCATTTGTCTACTCTCACTCATCACACCCTACAGAAGGATTATCCAGTATGCATCGCACTTTTTGCATTAAGAAAGTGAGATGCATCACACCTCTAGCACTGAGAAGTCTGTATGGTCCAATTTTGACCGGTTCTGAGCAGTTTTCCATGGAGAACTTCTGGGAGATGATGTAATCAGCTGACCTTGCTCCTTTAGGGTGTGAAGCAACACTTTTAGGGACTTAGAAGCCCTTGGTTTATGGACATATATGATTGGGTTTGCAGTGCCTAAAAATGTCTATAACAAGGCCCCAGGTCCTATTGCATAGAAATGAATTATTGCGATGCGATAAATCGGTGGTCGCACATTGCATTTCGTTAAGGCCATCCATCCCCTTGCAAATGAATATTGTGATGCGGTGCAGGATAATCCAACGGTTGGTGTGATGTCGCACCGTTGTTTGGACTTAGATCGACGGTTGGGATTTATGCGAGTTTCAGCCACTGTTATTAACACTAACGACTGCAATTATCCTTTGAACACTAAATTTATAACTTAAAGCATGAAACAGAGCAAATTCTTGATTTCGTTCGGAATACAAATAAACAGAGGAAAATGAGAGTTTTCAATGGAATCGACACATAACTGCACACGGCATCAATTATTCAATACGATAATAGCTATAGAGTCTCGTCCCTTTGTCTTAATTACAGCACTTGACAGACCCTTGTCTCAATATTGGAAAACCCTCTATCACTCAACTCTTGCCTCCCTCAATCCTCTCTCATCTCTGCTGATCCCTTTCCATTACAATTTCTTTCATTATATGAGTCAAATCCCTATTCTACCTCTATTAACAACTCAATCTTCTATTTTAATCATTCTAGCAACTCAATCTCTATTTTCAAGCTCCATTACACACCTATGCTAACAACTTATCCCTTAATCTAAAATAAGAAAATTTCCTAACTATTACAATAATGAAATATAGATCATTTTCTTGAGAAATCCAACCCTCTCAGTTAAAACTGACTTTTGACCACTTGAGTCAGTGAAATTCCACCCATTTAGCCACAAAATGTGAACAAACCTTCACATTTTTGGCTAAGTCCAGATGCTCCTGCATCATTCAGATTGATCTATCATTTGAGCTTTCTTTGTTTAGAACCAAATCAGAAAATTCAATTCATGAAACTGTAATAGACCCTAGTTTTATTCAATTCATTGAGTCAAAAAAGGTGTCTATACATCCAGATTTAGATCAACCTATTTTGGATACTTTTGATAAACTAGAAGCTTTAGCCTCAACCTTGATAAACTATATAGATGATGCCTATCTTCAATAATCAGTTGAATTAGCTGCCCTCATTGTTGTTGCCTCTAAACTTTCTATAGAGTCTTCAAAAACTATAAATATAGCTTCCTTTACTACCACCTCATCTATAATATCCACCGCAGTTCATTCCCCTAAACCATTAATACCTCAGCTTCCTCTCCAACCAAACGTCTCAAGTTCATCTAGTTCATATACACCCATCTCAAGTTCTTCTCCAAGAACCACTTGTTTGCCCCATGGTCAAACCAAAATCTCAGCCATGGTAGACAAATATGCACCTTTTTTCTTACAAGCTCAGTTACATAGCATGCCCGAAGATTACCAAAGAAAAATCTTTTTGTCTGATGCTACTGGTCAATATACTGCCCAACAACATGTGAATAAAATGACTGATTACTTTGAATTGCATGAGATTGATGATTCTGATGTCCAAATAAGGTTATTTTCCCAAACATTGATAGGGGATGTTAAAAAAAGGTTTAAAGATTTACTTGCTAATCATATTGTAGATTTGGCTATTTTTCATAGATTGTTTATTGATAGATGGGAAAGAAAGAAAATCCCTTTGCAAATACTATATGAATATGATAACATTAGAAGAGCTCTACAATGAATCAGTTCAACACTATTATACTAGGTTCAATAGTATCTACAATACAATCCCTGCTAATATTAAACCTCCACCAGACTTATCATTAATCAAATTTCCTGATAGTTTTGACACTGACATGTCCTACTTGTTGAGGGAAAGAAACCCCGAAACATTAGAACAGATGCAAAGCAATTTTGTTAGTGTAGAAGTAAATTTATTGGCTAACAAAGCTAGGATGAGAAATGAGAAAAGAGTTGTGATTAAAGAGGAAACCTCCACTTCTAATGAAATAGATAGTTTAGCAAAGAGTGTAGAAAGGATAATGGATAGATTAGAAAACATGGAAAGAAAAATTTAGTGGAAAAATCAACAGCCACTCCCAATAAGAAACCCTAACTTTAGGAAAAATCCTAACACTAGAAAAAATGTTATACCAGATCAGCAGATTAGACCTCCTGTCTAGGAAAACTATGTTGAGGGTCCACAAAACCATGAAGAAGAGGAGGATACCCAGATAAATCTATTAGGAATTAAAAATCAAGATGTTGTTTTCCTTACTCAGGAAGAACGGGAATTATACATGCTACAACAATTACAATTAAAATCTGGAGAATCCTTTGACTTCAAACAACGCTATGAATCTACTGTATATGAAGTTCACAAATAGTACAACCTTAGAAGCAAAAAAAATACTAAAATTCCCACTAACAAATCAATCCAAACCCAAACTAAAAAGATAACAAAATCTCCTGTGAACAAAGTGCTACCAATTCTCCCTAGAGGAACTCAAGAGACTTCCAGCCCTAAAATTGTAGATATAACTTCAGTTGAAACTCAAACTGAAATTATTACTCAGACTATCCCAAATAAGAGAATCCAAAACAAAACAGCTGGTACACAAACTAAATTTCTAACTACTGATAAACAAGATAAAAATACACAGACCATAATTGCTCAGGAAGATCTCACACAACCGGGTAAAACTCAATTGCCATTCAACATTAACACTAAGATATCCAAATTGAAACTATCAGTTCCTTTGACAGAATTAGTGAAAAATGAATCATATAAAGCACAAATCATTCAAACACTAAACATAGGTGAAGGAGAAGATGTTTTAGACCTTAGCGATGATCAACTTGAGTTATTGTTTGGCCCAGAACTAAATGGCACACACCAACAAGGGGGTATCCCTCCATTCTACATTAGCTTGAATGTTCATGATAAAATCTTACATAATGCTATGCTAGATTCAGGGGCATCCCATAACTTAATGCCAAAAGCAATCATGGAGAGATTAAACTTAGATATCACCAGACCATACAAGGACCTATTTTCCTTTGATTCTAGCCAAGTCAAATGCCTTGGGCTGATTAAATATTTATGTGCGACTCTAGTCCAGTGCCTAGCAAAGAGCATTATCATGGACATAGTATTTGTTTATATCCCACCCAAGTATGGAATGTTGTTATCTCACTCATGGGGAGAAAAATTGCAAGGCTCTGTACAGTTAGACATGTCATATGCCACCATCTCTATGTTTGGTAGCCAAGAAAACTTTACAGAGAGACCTTGATGAAATACATGGTGAGTAGTGCAAAAAAACCACAGAATTTCCCCATATACTCCATGCATTTTGATATGGACTCTTTTATCTTGTACAATTAAGACAATGGAAAAAATGAAATCACAGTTGTAGAAGAAAAATACATATCGCCTAATAGTGAAAACATATTTCATGAGTCTCTATGGAATTTGGATTTTGATGGATCTGTGAATAGATTAGGAGTAGGTGCAAGAGTTTGGATTCAGAACATGGAAAATAATCATTCTGCGGGTCATGCCTTTAGATTAAACTTTAAATGCACAAACAACGTGGCAGGATATGAAGATTTAATCTTAGGACTAAAAATTGTTAGAAAACTTGGAGCCAAGAGAGTTTCTATCATGGGAGATTCATAATTGATTATAAAACAAATTAAACGAGAATACTCTGTGAATAATCCCAGACTTAGCCAATACAGAGAGATTGTCCTAGATTTGATTAAGGACCCCCTTGAAACCGATTTTGCTACCATTCCTAGGAAACAGAACATGCAAGATCATAGTCTGGTCACTTTTGCTAGTACCTACAAATTACCTTTTCAGCCCAACCACAAGTACACTGCAGAAGTAAGACACAAACCTATCATACCTAAAAATTTGAAATATTGGCAAATTTTCTCACAAGATTCTCAAATTTATGATTTCATGAATGCTGAAGGAGAGCTTCAAAACTGTAACATAGATACTGATTGTATAGTAGATAATAACATAGATATTGAGATAGATATAAATGATTTATATTTGAATAAACCCGCTAATTTCACTAAAGTAGAAATAGATAACTTAGAAAAGGTAGAAATAGAAGAAATAATGAATGATGATCCTGAAATTTTAAACCTTAAAGATAACATTTTGCCCAAGGGATTAGTCCCATTAGAAGATTTGTTTGATTCAAATGATGTAGCTAGGAAACCAAAGATGGAACCTTTAAGAGCAGATATAGAAGAATGTAACATAGGAATAGAAGAAAAACCCAAGCTTATCAGAATATCAAAAGCCTTACCTCTAGATGAAAATATTAAATACATAAGTCTGTTCAAAGAGTTTCAAGATGTCTTTGTTTGGAGTTATGAAGACCTTAAGTCTTATGATACCAGCATAATTTAACATAATATACCTATCAAAGAAGATCATCAACCCTTTATACAGAAGCTTAGGAGAATTAATCCAGTTCTTATGCCATTAATTGAAAAGGAAGTAAAGAGGATGTATGATGCACAAATCATAGCACCAATTAGATATTCAGAATCAGTCTCTAATTTGGTCACTACTAGAAAGAAAATAGGAGAAATCAGACTCTGTGTTGATTTCAGGAACTTGAACAACGTGTCATCAAAAGATAACTACCCTCTCCCTAAAATGGACCACATTCTCCAAAGGGGAGTAGGCTCATCCATAATTTCATTACATGATGGAGTCTATGGATACAACCAAATCTTAGTTCAACCAGAGGATCAAGCAAAGACTACATTTACCACTCCCTGAGGCACTTTTATGTATTTAAAGATGCCTTTTGGACTGATGAATGTAGGAGCAACATTCGAAAGAGCTATGGATATAGCTTTTGCAAAATAAATCCATGACATTCTAGTTGTTTACCAAGCTGACATCACAGTGTTTTCAAAATCAAATGATGAACATCTAGATCACCTAAGAAGAGTTTTCATTAAATGCATAAAATTTGGTATTTCCTTAAATCCCAAAAAAACACACTTTGGTCTAGAAGAAGGTAAACTCTTGGGACACAATATCAAAAGATGGAATCAGGATAGATCCAGCTAGAATAGAGGCAATCCTGAACTTCACTCATCCTAGAAACATCAAAGAATTACAGTCATTCTTAGGCAAAATAAATTTCCTTAGGAGATTCATTTCTAACTTAGCAGAATTAATCAGAGAATTAATTAACATGTTAAAGAAAGATTCAACACTTAAGTGGACAGTAGAGGCTAAACAATATTTTGAGGCCATAAAATAAGCCCTTACTAAAACATCAGTTGTCATAAGTCCTGATTTCCAAAAAGATTTTATAATTTTTTTTTTTTCTTCAGAACATACTATTGCAGCAGTCTTCTTATGAGAAACCTATTGCATTTTTCAGAAAATCTTTGAGAGATGCTACACTAGAGTACAACATAATGGAAAAACAGGCACTTTATTTAGTAAAAGCTATTAAATATTTTAGAGTATACATATTTTATTCACAGATCATTGCTTATGTTCCAAATTCAGTAGTCAAGGACATTCTAACATAGGATGGGCCTGAAGGAAAGTGAGGCAAATGGATTGCCACTATTTTGGAATATGACATAGAAATAAAGCCTACAAAACTTATCAAAGGCCAAGGTTTAGCTAAACTCATGGATAAATCGAACTGTTAGGCCTTAGATATAAATTTCATTAGCGCCCTAGATGATCAGGAAGAAATGGCGACCCCATAGATCAGTGAACCTTTTACGTATTCACCTTGGTATGCAAATATCATATTTGTTTTACTAAACCTACAAGCTCCTCCTGGTTTATCTAGAACTAAAGCTAGATTTTTGAAAATGAAATCAATGAAATATTGTATCATAGATAATGCTTTATTTTGGAAAGATAATGGTGGAATTCTATTAAATTGTTTATTAAAAGATGAAGTTGACAAAGTTATGCAAGAATTTCATGCAGGAGATTGTGGGGGACACCTATATTGGAAAACAACTACTGATAAAATTTTAACGGCAGGTTTCTACTGGCCCACCTGTTTTGCAAATGTCAAGAATATGTGACCTCCTCTCACAAGTACCAAATATTTGAGGGCAAAAGGAAGCTCTTACCTTTATCTCTCAAACCCATATCCACATAAGTTCCATTTCAACAATGGGGTTTAGACTTCATTGGGGAAATTCACCCATCCTCCTCAGCCCAGCATAAGTGGATTTTGACAACCACTGATTACTTGAATAAATGGATAGAAGCCATCCCTTCTAGACAAGTCATAGACTCTATCATTATCTCATTCCTTGAAAACAATATCCTTTCAAGATTTGGATGCCCCCAAAAGCTCATTATTGATAATGCAGTTGTTTTTAAATCCAATAAAATGATAGACTTTTGTAACAAATGTCACATTACCCTTGACCATTCCACTACCTATTACCCTCAAGGCAATGGACTTGCAGAATCCTCAAACAAAAGCCTTGTCAATGTCATCAAGAAACTACTAGAAGATAACAAGAAGCCCTGGAACAAAAAGTTCATCAATGCCTTATGGGCAGACAGACTAACTACCAAAAATTCCATTGGTACATCTCCTTATCAACTAGTATATGAAATGGATGTTGTTTTTCCATGCTCTTTAGGAGTACCAGTAATGAAAATGATTCAAGAGTTGCAACTTGAACCAAATGACATCCAAAGGAGGATAAATCAGAAAATACACTTGCTGCAAACTAGAGAAGAAGTCTATGTCAAATCATAAGTCATCCAGGATAAAATCAAAAAGATTTTTGACAAGAAAACTAAAGCTGATGATTTTCACATAGGTGAAAAAGTACTTAAATGGGATTCTAGAAGAGAAGAGAAAGGTAAACATGGAAAATTTTATTTCCTATGGCAAGGCCCTTATATCATTAATGGTTACAGAGGTAACAATGCATTTTTCTTGAGACAGTTAGATGGAACATATCTACCAGGAGGACCAGTTAATGGTAGAATGATGAAGCATTACTTATCCACATATTAACATTAGTTAATTTTACTTTTCTCATTGTATATAACATTGCAAAGTTTAGATTGGATTGGATGGTAATCTTTTGAGGTTGAAGCCCGGAGAGAAGGCCCTGAGCTTTGAAAGGTGTATCGTCATATGTATGAATAAGGAAGATCACAGAGGAGCAGTTACAAGCCAGCCACAGTCAAATTTTCGAAGGCTACTGATCTTAAATGTTCTTGAGATTCCACCAGGAAATGCCATCCCCATGTGGAGTCACTGTTAGGGCCCTATAATAATAGGATTCATAAATTTGAATTCGCTATGGTTAGTCTTGTAATATTGTACATACTTTTGCTTTCTACAAATGTTTTCCATATTAAAAAATAAAAAAGAATGTAAAGAGGGTATGTCCTAAAATAATAATCAAAGGACAAAAAGAAAGAAAAAGGAAAGATCAAAAAAATGAAAAATATGAACCCCAAAAGAAATAAAAATAGATCATGAAAGTGTGAAAATTCAAATTCCACTACTTTTTACTTTATTATGCAAAATAATGTTGTGTGCAGTTTGTCAAAAATGCCACAATCCATGATGGTCAAATAGCTTAATCTTGACTCATTCATTCTTTAAATTTCATGTTGATAGATAGAGAATAAAGATCTAGACAAACTGTTTAATCTTGGTAGATCAATAGTTAGGTAGAGAATAATAATGAGCTCATCAGTTTAATCTAAACCATTGGAAGTTATAAGGTTAGAATTAGATAGTTTTCTTATCAAAATAAAAGGAAATGAAGGGTCAGCAAGCTCAAATGCACCCATTGAAATGTAGAAAAAATGTTAGGGTAAATAAAGGGTAGGTAGAAGAAGTTTTGCAAAATGCACAAGGTTGCTAAGTCAAAAGCACATTTATCATGCTTAATCCTGTGTTTCATGTGTAGGAGGAGTTGAGAAAAAGAAAGGATATTCACCAAGCTTGTTTACTAAATTTCTCCTCATTTCACTACACCCCCGCATACTTATTTGCTATTTTCCCCCATTATCCATTTATTACTTATAAATACCCTTCCCCCTCATTTTGACCTTTGCCCCTTGGTTTCACACATTGCCCTATAAATTAACCTTCAAAAATCATCCCCCCTTCCCAAAAACGCCTTTCCCTAGTGTGAAACCCATCCCCATTACAAATATCACTTTCCCTCTTATTAATTTCCCGTTTCCCCTTAAAAACCCACAAAAACCCTTTATCCTAAGTTTTTAGTATGCCCCCGCATTATGTAATTAACGTCCCCCACTTTATATCTCCCCGATACCCTTTTAACCCACCAACCCTAGTGCAGTTAAAAAACCCTCACCCCATAACCCATGGTCCCACCTTTATTAGCCTGTTGCTTATATTAAATCCTAACATTATTCATTAATTAATTATAATTCTTTGTAATTAAACCTCGAGCCTTGCCAACCACTTTCCCAACTTCTTCCATGCAACTCAAATGTACAATATCCATCCGATCTCCCACCCCCAGATCCAATGATGTAAAGTCATATTGCGCAGATTCATTGTCCGACAGTTAACAGTCCAAGATGACGCGAGATTCATTGTTTTGGCTTAGCGATGTTTGGCTACATGGCAGCTCCACGTTATATCGCGTGCTTGCAAAAAATATTTCCTACCATCCAAAAGCGGTGCGATGTTGCACAAAACCACCTTCCCACCTAAAGGAAAAATTTCCCACTACTCATTCAATAATATTCATGCCAAAATGTTATTTTTATTGGTTAAAAGGCCGAAAAAGCCCCAATTTTCTCTTTTCGCTCTTTTTCACTGCAAACCGCTATAAAACAATTGTGACACCCAGAACCTCTGAGCAACCAATTTAGCCACCAATTTCCACCTGAAGATGCTGTGGACACCAAATTGATGCAAATAATATCCATTTCAAGCCTCAGTACCCTCTGTAGCTACCAGAAAACCCCGTTTCCACACCAAATTGCCAATTTCCAGGTATTCTTGGAAAAACCAAAATGGCCCTATGAATTTGGAAAATGCACTATAATTACTGAATGGTTAATTAATAAAATTAACTAAAAAATCATCCTGAAGTTGGAGAGAAGCCTACTATCCACCCAAAACCCTTTAATACTGGAGTAAAGACAAGTTTTTAAACTAGAATGATGACATTCACCTTTGGGAGTCAACTTTTCCCAAGTACTGTTTCCCACAGGTACACCCACTCCCAGAAATCATCCACTTCTTCCAAGCATGCTATATTCCAAGTAAAAGAGCCATAGTCACCCCTGACCAACAAGTTTTATTCACCATTACTACAGAATCGATTAATCAAATGCTGCAAATCTAGCCAAGCCAAAATGAGACCCCACTTTCAATTGAAGGCTTTCTTAATCTCTACACCAAGCTAGACATACCCAAGAAATCTCATATTATTCAAACTTTCATCATTAAAGAGTCTCACACTCCAAAAAATAGTCTTCCTTAAGATTCAAACTTTCATCATTAAAGAGTCTCACACTCCAAAAAATAGTCTTTTGCCCAGGCAAGCCTCCTGCTATAATGTATAACTATGCTCAATTCATAGCAGAAAGAATGCATGAACAATTCATCAGACTACCAAATGAGAGCGTTTTCAAGTACTCTTCATTTTTGTTTCACATGTTCCTGTACTATCAGTCAGACAAGTTTCCAATCAACATTCAAAAGTTAGACACCAAAGGAAATCCAAGATCAATCATCTATTGGACACCATTGATCCAAGAATACTCCAATGTTTTTTCCTATAAGGACATCATTGATTCATTTGTGCATTCTGTTGTAAACATGCTAACCAGTAGCTATCAACCCAAGATCAGTCATGAAATTAAAAAGGTTTTACAATTCGAAAAGAACAGTAAAGTGGGAGACTGGTATTTATACCAACACCACACAGAGATAAGGATATATGGATGCCAACTAGCTCCCTACAAACTACCCAAATACCTCCCCATGAGGTTATTTTCATTAGAGTACTTTAGGTAGATTATAAACTCTGATGAAGTTAACTTCCTAGCAGCCAAGAAGAAGACTCAATTTAAAATGAAAAACCAATTGGGCCCATTTATTTGTAATAATAGGGAAGTTGGACGAGAGGAAAATAAGATTCTACAGTAGATGAAATTTAAGAATAGTTTTATGTGGAAATATGACCCTCATGGATTCATAAATAAACTAAGGCTCCAAGTGAAATTGGGTCCTTTCATACATCATCCCACGCCAAACATTGAGAGATTTGCCAACTAGTCTGAATTGTTGGAAAACACTTTTATAGACATGGAGAGTACTGTAGTAGATGTGGAAAAGAAGATTTATACTAGTTCCTTTTTGCAGGTTCCAGACCTAGGAGAGCAGATGAATATTCCCCATCTTTTATAGACTCTAGCAAATGAAGACAGGAATGTGAAAAGAACAAGGGAAGAAGGTTCTAGTTCAGCCATGCAAACCACAGATGAACAATTTGAGATCAGTTACAGGAAGACACCATTGACTTAGTGGAAATCACTGACACTGACACAATGGTGGGAAGGATCAAAGGCCCATTAGCTTCAGAAGAAGCGCACCAGCCCTCTACCTCAAACACCCAACTTATTGAGAGACAGCTCAGCATTGAGGTCTCTTCATTCACCAAGCCTGTGGATAAAGAGAAAGATATTAAGAAGAGGTACAAGGAAATTAAATTGAGGAATGAGACATTGAAGGCTGAGACTTATGCCCAGTACTTCAAGAAAACACCTCCAAATCAAAATAACTTAATATCTGCCTTTGACGTTAAGACTGGGAAGATGCAAATGACATTCATGCAACTGACAGTCAAGCAGCCAAGGTCATCAGCAGAATATAAGAAAACAAATTTTGAAGTTTTGGTCAGGGATGTACACCCGATTGACCAAAATTAGTTCCATCAGTAGGCAGGTGAGATGATCTGTTGCACCATGAAAAATAAATCTATGATTGTGCACAAACTTCAAGGTTCATTGGATAATATCACTACATAGTACAAGCTGGAAAAGGCCTCCTCACGAGCCAAGGACAACATAATCGAGTCACTAGAAGACTTAGTGATTGAGCTTGGACATGATCCCAATGATGTCAAGGCTGCTGAGAAATTGATAAAGAAAAGGAATGAGGATATTGCTGCTTTGAAGAAGCAACTGAAACTTCCTCATTCGGAGCATCCAAAGACAAAAGAGGTCTTAGAAAGCCAAACATAGCAAGAGGAAATCATGGATCTAGTTATACAACTTAATGACCAATCTAAAGAAATGGAGAAGGAGATGGACAACTTAATACAGCTAAAACAGGCTAGCCTTGAGACTACCACTGCCACTGTCATTCCAACAATCACTACAGTAGTACCAACCACCTTGGTAGCTGGCTATAGATAGGTTCATGGTAAAGTTTGATGTTTTGAGGCAGAAAGGTCTACCAAATCCCTTGGTGATGAATGACAAATTGATGCCTGAGGAAGAATATGACAGAAGAATCATAGAGGTGGCAAAGGAGCAAGAAAGTAATTCTTCTATGAAGGGGATGGCTACTAGAAAGGCTTTATATCAGACATTTGAGAACCTATTTTACCTCCAGCATGAGGTAAAACACCTTTTTGTGAATATACTCACTTTTGCAAAATACGCTGAAGCAGATGAAATTTATAGGAAAATGGTAAATATAAAAATGAACAATCAAAGTAAAAAGGCACAGTAAAAGAAAAATAACAGACCAGCCAGATGAAAGAGTATCAGGGTAAAGAGTATCACTTAAAAGGGAAAAGTAAAAAGAATAGCCAACGTGAAAACCAATAGCAAGGCAGAGAAGAAACAAAAAAAGATCAAAAGCATAAATACATCACAACCAAATAAATAGGAACAACATACAACAGTTTAACATCTGTCTCTATCTTACTGCATGAAGATATTTCTTTTTCCTAGATTAATTCCCAAGACAATTTGGATATTTTTTAAACTATTTTTGTATAAATACTTCATAATTCGAAGTATTGAGTGTGGATTACTAGACATTTGTAGAGTTGTATTGATCTAAACCTAAGTGTTCAATGTATCATTTTTTCAAGTCAACAGACTGGACTAAGTAATAAAGAGATTGCATTACAAGATTCATGTGTTGAGCTACTTCAGTGAAGTATTTTGTTTGTCCAATTGTTATTTTCTTATGTTTCACAAACTTGCATGTTATCTAAATTGAATGAATTAACTGGAAATTTATTTCAGAATTTGTTGAAGTACACTTTGTCTTGAATAGTTAATCATGTTAATGTTTTCTTCTGATATCTGGATCTGAGAATCCTTAATTTCTCTCCCATCCTTGTTTACCTCTTTCATTTCCTTCATAATCCGGTTTAAGGAACCCTTAATTGCTCCTTTGATCTGATTGAAACCACCAGCACTGCGCTTTTCCTAGGGGCACCCAATGAGGAAATGGCTTGCATTTTTGGATTCAAAGTAGCGAGGGCATGCACCCTAGCAAGTTTCAAAGTTTTTGGGGTAGAACTGATCCACCAAAATGTCAAAACCACCCTAAAATGACCTTTCTGCCACTTTTTGGACACATAGAAGCAACCTCGGGAGAATCAAGTTTTGAGGGGTCAACTGAACTCCAAATGTATATATTCCAAGTGTTCTAGAAAGTAGACTTGCATACCTTTCAAATGAGCTATCATGGGCTCAATTGGGCTGCATGGAAGGTCTTCAAAAGGGACCTGAAAGTGGAGTTGCACGTTGGGCCAGTGATGCTGCACATTGGGCAATTTTGCTCAAGATGATCATTTTATGAATTTTTGATTGTTTTTCATGGATTCTCTCTCATGGTTGATAATTTACCTATGTAAATTATGTCATGGCTTGTAAATATGATGGGTAAATAGTAATAGAAGGTAGATTCATTGCTTTAGGAGTTATTTCGAGCTCAAATGAACCAATTTTTCACTTTTAGAGGCAAGTTGTTAAGATGCCTATATTCTTGTTTTCTTGTTCAATGTTGGTTAGATTAGCTTCTCATCTTGGGGATTAGACCCCTAAGATGGGAGGAGGTTGAAACAATGTCTATATCTTGTTCTTCTTCCTCATTGTAAAGAGTTGGACTCAGTTGGATGCTGAAACCTTGATTGTACATCTTTGTAAGCAATTTGGCAGGAGACTAATAAGAATTGCAGCTAGTTTTATTGGATCCATGTGGTATGGATTTTTAGTACAGTTGCTTCTTTTATGATCATATATTAGAATGTTCTGTATGATTCATTAATCATTCGATTTCTTCTTAGTGAATGCTTTCAAGTTGATAGGAAGAATCCATCAAAACACTGCTCTGCTTTGGGTAATATTCACATTTATATGTTTTCTACTGTTTAAGAAGGATCCATGATTGTCATGTGCCCTTATTAGCTTCTCACTAGTCTTAAACATCTCACCTCATCAAGCCCTAGAGTGCTAAAGCCTATGCCTACCTTTCCCCATAGAACACCCTACATTTCTGACGTGATTTCCCAGACCTACACTGCCCAACTCCTCCTGATGCAGCAAAACCTCTACAAAATCAAATCAAAACTTTCGAGCTACTATACCTAGCCTAAAATCCTTTACCTGATCCAGTCATCTTGACTGAGATTTTTATGGAGAGAGCCCTCTCCTGGCATAGTAGGGCTATCTACTTGGCTAAGCATGGTTTGTGGTTACCCTGGCATTGCCTTCCTTCAGCTGAGGTTCAATCCAGGTGATTTGACCATACTGGGGAACATAGTTATATGTTCCTCAGCAAAATGTATCAAGTTCAGATGTAATTGTTGATGGTGGACAACGATCAGACACCGGAAGGCTGAAATCATTCACACATGGACTCCAAATCAGTTTCGAGATCAGATCCAAGGACTCCACTAGAGGATGAACCCGACCAGTAAAAACATGAAAGGACAATATGGAAAGATCAGGTATTCAAGTTGGAAATTCATCCAAGACATTACGTTCTTTGTTATAAATTATTTCTTCTCTTTTCCCGAGAATGTCAAGAAGGCTTTACAAAGTATATTGTATTTGAGAAAATATCCTAGACTTGCATGTGATTCCTTCCCTTTGAAGATTGCGAATACAAAAAATTCACATGACTTTGATCTTGATCAAGACCCTTCTTCTAAATCTTATGATGACCGTCTTCAAATTGATGAGCCTCAAGAGACCAAAATTGATTCTACAACTTCTGTACATATTCCAATACCTTGTAAAATTCCAGATAGATACAAAACTCTAATTTTACCTCCTATATCCCATGCTTTCCCTAAAAATCATTACCCATATCTACCAAGATTTGATGGTGAATGTGACAACATCACTGCTGAGAGACATGCACTGAATTTTGAGTCTTTTCTTGACATTTTTGAAATTTATGAAGAGGATGTCAGTATTAGGCTTTTTCTTCTTTCTTTGCAAGGCAAAGTCAAGAGTTAGTTCAAAACCCTTCCTGATGCAAGCATCTCATATTTCCTGCAGTTCGTCAAAGTTTTCCTCAACAAGTGGGTGGTTAGATAGAACCCTTTCTTGATTCTAGAAGAGTATAACGAGCTGAAAAGATAGCCAAGGGAGATAGTACAAAATTTTTTTGCTAGGTTTAACCAAGTCTATTTTTCAATGCCTGCTAATATAAGGCCTCCTCCTGGATCCACTATCTTACATTACCCATAAACCTTTGATTCGGAAATGGAGTTTCAGCTGAGAGAAAGGAACCTTGCAACACTTGAAGAGCTGCAGAACAATGCATTAGATGTAGAGGCTAATTTTCTTATCAAAAGGGCAAAGTTGAAGGAAGAAGAGATGAAGAACATAGATCCAGAGGAATCAACATCTTTAGAGGTAAAGCTTGACATTTTAGTTAGTGCAGTGGAAGAGATGATGCAAACGATCACCACAAGGAATGAGTATTATGTTCAATACCATGGATCCTTGATTGAGGAAAAATAAGTGGCTAATCCAAAACATTTTCTTTCTTATCCCAGTTGTCATAGATATGATAATGATTGTTTTATAGATCATCTTGGAGAAGAGAGATCTGTTGATCTGACATGTATGCTTGATGATGTGTTTTATGCTGATGATTTGCCTAAGTTTCATCAGTATGATGATGATTATGTTCTCCAAATAGAAGCTAGTCTTGCAGAAAAATCAGCAGCTGGTTTGTGGAAGGAGGAAGTTAACTTTCAGCAGCTCAAATACAGTGATCATCCGATGCATATCAGCTATGGAAATGGGGAGGAAAGTGCAGAAAAATTTGAAGTAAGTGAAGGATCTTTCCCTCTTTGTTTTACTTCGTTTCAATTCATCAAACACAACTTTCGTGCAATCAGAAATCAACCATCGATAAGTTTTGATCTTGACCATCTAGAGGGAAATGAAATCCTTGTTCAAGACTTCCAATATCTAGATTTTCAGCCCCCGAATGCTATTGAATGTCAGGATGCAGATGAAGACTTGGAAGCTGGAACATATGATCAAATGATGCAAAATGATTCTGTACCATTATGTTTTGAATCATTTCAATTTTTTAAGGGAATTATGCATAGTATATCTTCAAATGAGCAGGCTTGATCCAGGCAGATGTTGGCGGCCACCCACCTATCCCCTTTGGAGCACTGCAACTGTCTCTTTTAGTTTTTCAGCTTCCGTAATTGTAGCATAATTTACTATTTTTAGCAGTTTTTTGGGTCCTGAACTTCTGGAGCCGTTTTGAGGCCCTACACGATGTTTTTTGGGAAATCTAGGAGCAACATGGGTCCATGGACTGATGTTTCTCTTCCCAAAGTTGTAGTGCTTGAACAGATCTTTCTAACTAGCTAGTGTATGCGTCAAACGGAGATCGAGTGCCAAAGGTATGACCCTAGGAAGTTGATGTACCAACTTACCCAAAACGGGGCCCACAATTTGGCGTTTCATCTTCTAGGGTTAGGTTTTGGAATGTTAAGGGTTTTCCATTGTTTCTCAACAATAAATATGCCTTAGAGCTTCATTGTAACATAGTTCAGAGGCATGTAGTCGCCACATCTCTTCTCTGAGATAAGCTAACATCGCCCTAGCTAGTTTATTTCCATTAATGTTTGTAAGCATATTTCAGTATTTTACATTAATGAAATGAAGTATTATTTCCGCTGCATATCTTTGTTTATGGTTATCTCTATAATTTGTTGCACTCCTATTTAAATCTAGATCAGTGGCATCAGAGCAGTCTGCTTTTTCTTTGTTTTTCCTTGCATGTCCCCAATGAGGTCGGGATATAAGGAGTTAGGGCTTGAACTGGTTGAACCTTTGCAAGACCAACCTCGCAAATCCCGACGGCCTCCCATGGCGTATGAAAAGAAAGATGAGGAGGCAGGAGATCCTATCAAAATCTTGCTGAAAAAAGCCCTCGAGCAACAAATGAATGTGATGATGGACAACTTTGCGCAGATCCTTCAACGGCTACCCAGAGGCGACGCATCAGCTTCAAACAGCTACTCTAGAAACACCACACCCTTTAAGGTACAAGTTAATTTTGAAATCCCCATATTCGAGGGTCAAATAGATGCATATGCCGTAGATAAATGGTTAAATCTGCTAGAGAGTTATTTTTGTGTTCATGAATTTTCGAGTTGGGAAAAGATTATTTTCGCTCTTCTCAAAGTAGTCCCCCACGTCAAGGACTGGTGGGAAACCTACTGCGAGCAAAAGAATGAAAGTATGGGCTCACTATTTTCAACCGCACCCACTTGGGATTCATTCCGGGATGTCGTCAGGGAGCAGTACTACCCTGTCAAACGTTATGAGGACAAATACATCAAATGGAGCACACTACGACAGGGAAGGGACCAAGATGTGCTGGAGTTCACAAACATTTTTCATACCCTCACACAGTTGGGTATCAAGGACTCTCAGCTGCATTTGGTACTCAAATATCGTGGCTACCTACATAGATACATCCAGGAAGAGATGGAGTTCTTGAACATCTCCTCGCTCAGCACGATGTACCGATACACTGTCAAAATCAAGCAAAAGTTCAAACAGAAGAAGCGAGACTTTGGATCTGCAAATCCAAAGACCAAAGGACAAAGCCAAGGCGGGGTGACCCAAGACAACCCATCAAAGCTGCAAGAAAAGAACAACACCATGAAGTCAAAGAAGGACACAAGAAAG